>NDXB01011713.1:0-101758 GCA_002631895.1 Agapornis roseicollis | reverse complement strand
TGGTATAAAAAATTTGGGAAAAAAAAAAAAAAATACAACATTTGTTAAAATAAAATAGAAAAAAAAAAAAAAAAAACAAAACCAAAGCAACAGATTAATGTCAAAGCAAAACAGTAGTGAAGGTCGAGTTTAGTTTCTGAACAACCACATTATATAATCACTAAAGTTGGTGTTGAAGGAATTAGGTCTTAACTGAAAAAGGTTTTAAATCCAGAGGAAATACCCTTTGTAGCACATGTAAGAACGTAAAGTTTATCATGGCAAGAAGCCCTGCCAGAAGCTTACAGGAACATACTTCTGTGCAACCAGACAACCACAAGAGACAATTTTTAAGTTGCAGGAATCAGATGTTTCCCAGAGCTTTATGCAGTTATTAGAATTCCTATCCTAACATTTTGGGGGGGATTTTAAAGCCTTCAAGTTTTGTCTACTGGTCACAAGAACTTTATCATGGGTGTTAACATGATTAATTCCTGTTTGCTGCTTTCTCTTAAATAGATGTTACAGGGATGCAAGTTGCTAAAATTGTGCCAGATTAATTTTACTTAGGAGACCTGGCTACTTTTCTGTGTACATGGCTGAGATGCTTTCCAGCCCTTTCCACTTCCCTCCAGCATTTCAACCCTCAAAAATAGACACAGAGCACTTTGGTAGAGAGGGAAGCCTGTAACCCCAAATGATGGCTTTGTAATAGTGCCACTGGTGGTATGAGTCTTGAGAAGAATTCTAAACAATAATTTAACTTTTACATCAGCTAACTACACTAACGCTAGTGCTTCATACCGTATGTCTTCTGTAGAAGCTGTCCATGCCAAATCAAGCCATTATCTAGATATGCCAGCATGCAACAGTGTCTCTTCCATCGGCTTAGGACTGTGCCACCAGTGTCACTTGTAGGGGCTTGCAATGATTATGAGACTGTCGTCTCTAAGTCAAAGCAGGTATTGGTGATGGGGCAGGTGATGGAGCAGACATTCCCAGGAACCAGCCAACAGCAGCGGCAGCACAGAAGAATGTGACACAGCCTCACCAGTGACAGCAGATATTGTCATGTCACAGCCTCCCCACAGCTCCAGAGCAGGGCCATGTATGGGGTACTCCGGTAGCTTATGACACCAACCAAACTCCTCTCCCAGCTTTGCTACTATGGTAAAACCTAACTAGTAATGATATTCTGTGGGTGTCTGGTTTATGGACTCACTGCTGAGTATTAAGGCAGGGCACCTGTAGTCCTGGTAGTCCTCTTACCAGCAAAACTAGGCTCTGCCTGGTGAATAAGAGAGATGTGGCAGCTCTCAGCTGCCCACAAGTCCCTCTGAATGTCCCTGTGAAAGCAAATCAAAACACATTAAAAAAACTGAACGTGTGGTTTATTATATTTAAGATGCTATTTGTCTATAGGGTTTAAATATGTCTGTCATATAGTTAACAGTAAATGAATGTAATTTTACATGTTCAGTATTTTGATACACAGTACAGGACTACAAGTGTGGTAAAGGAACATGGGAAATTAATATTTCCATGATGCACGTATCAAACCCTGCAGCACCACTTAAAAGCTTGGAGTAGGGCCTCAAGCTGCAGTATTACAAGCACTACTAAATAAACCAAGAGACATACCTATATTAAACATTAGAGAAACAAACAAATGACACAAGGGTTTAATATTTAAGATTTGATACAGGATTAAAATACTAATATTTTTAATGTCCTGGTTTCAAATTAATAAATATAAAAACAATATAAAAATATACACCAGTTGACAAAAGGATGCACTGAGTAAGGTTAGAAAGCTAAATTTCACTTTCAAACGTATGCAGGTATGTCTTTAGGGAGAGGATTTCTGTGTAGCTGCGACTGGTCTTTCGAAAGAAGTCCAAGCTTGTGAGCTGTTCGATGTCACGCACGCGTGCAGTGTGCATCTTAAGGAGATCTTCAACCCACTTTGATTCATCCTCCAAGCTCTGAAAGGTAAAATACAGTTTTATCACATGCCATGTCAAAAATCAGCTCCAAAAGCAAATGCAACTTTTCTAAACATTGGGTCCATCTGAAGAATCTCTGTGCCCTGTTCAAGAATGACTGAGGGAAACAAGTTCCAAGAAAACAGACTTGAAACATGCAAGATGATTTCTATTTTATTTTGGGACCCATTTTATGATGGGATGGAGACAATGACCATAGTCATCTAGGAAAAGTTGGACTGATGCTGCAGGCATTGCAGAAGAGCAGCCATATGCTTTTAGAATATCCATTCATCCCTATGTCTTTTTTTCTCCCACAGAAAAGCTCCATATTCATCCGTTGTGTATTACTAAAGCCCAAACACCAGGCTGTTTAGCTACACATTATTCTTATTTGACCAGCACCTCTAGCACAATATTTTCTTAAACTTTCCACTTTAATGTTAGGATTGCGATTCATTAACCAGTTGGGACTATGGTTTCTGTTGTACCTGTAAAATTCTGTTATTAGAACATACGTATTATACACTGATAAAAAAGATGACTTTCACTAAGCATTTCCCAATATGAAAAGGAAGGTGATGCTGCCAGAGTGTGTGATTTGGGTAGGTTATGTGGGTGTAATCTTTCTTAGGAGACTGCTCCGGCTGCATACCTTGTGCCAGCTCCAGTACGTGTTGGAGCCATCCACCAACTTAATGTAACTCATACATCAGAAAATCAGCCCTGCAACATACTGCAGTTCTTGGCTGTTTTGAGTACATTAACAAGCCCAGTGAAAAGCCCCATGAGCATTGCAGTCAGCCCTGCACAGCAGGGAGCAGACGTGGGAAAAAGACAGAGCAAACAGGACTTCTCCCCTTTTGGCCTCTCTGGCTGGTACATCAATACCACTGCTGGGGAAGCAAGTTAGGAGTGGAGGGTTGTGCCTCTGGTTATTTGGACTCCATGTATGGTTTTGAAATCTTGCTGATAAAAATCTACTTCTGGGCTGACTCATGAAAATAAGCCCTTTTATATGATCATAGAATAGTTAGGGTTGGAAAGGACCTTATGATCATCTAGTTCCAACATCCCTGCCATAAGCAGGGACACCTCACACTAAACCATGTCACCCAAGGCTTCATTCAACCTGGCCTTAAACACTGCCAGGGATGGAGCACTCACAACCTCCCTGGGTAATCCATTCCAGTGCCTCACCACCCTCACAGCAAAGAATTTCTTCCTTATATCCAATCTAAACCTCTCCTCTTTAAGTTTGAACCCGTTAACCCTTGTCCTGTCACTATAGTCCCTAAGGAAGAGGCCCTCTCCAGCATCCGTATAGGCCCCCTTCAGATACTGGAAGGCTGCTATGAGGTCTCCACATAGCCTTCCCTTCCCCAGGCTGAACAGCCCCAACTTTCTCAGCCTGTCTTCGTATGGGAGATGCTCCAGTCCCCCAGTCATCTTTGTAGCCCTCCTCTGGACTTGTTCCAACAGCTCCATGTCCTTTTTATGTTGAGGACACCAGAACTGCACATAATACTCCAGGTGAGGTCTCATGAGAGCATAGTAGAGGTGGAGAATCGCCCCTTTGACCTGCTGGTCACACTCCTTTTGATGCAGCCCAGGATACAGTTGTCTTTCTGGGCTGCAAGCGCACACTGCAGTCGGCTCATGTTCATGTTCACATCGACCACCACCCCCAAGTCCTTCTCCGCAGGGCTGCTCTGAATCTCCTCTTTGCCCAACCTGTAGCTGTGCCTGGGATTGCTCCGACCCAGGTGTAGGACCTTGCACTTGTCATGGTTAAACTTCATGAGGTTGGCATCAGCCCAGCTCACAAGCGTGTCTCTCTGGATGGCATTCCTTGCCTCCAGTGTATCCAGTGTATCCACTGAACCACACAGCTTAGTGTCATCAGCAAACTTGCTGAGGGCACACTCAATCCCACTTCCAGCCCTAACTATTCTGATTCTAATACCGTGCTGGAGGATGCAGATGTGGTACAGTATAAAACTGGGTTATCCACAATGACGGCAAAAATTTCTGCTAAGCTGGGAATTTCTTGTGTGAAACAGCAGACAGGAGAGAAGGGCCTGGGTGTATTGGTTGTACATGACTCTGAGCCACCATTATAAACACAACTATGGAAAAAGCAAATCCCAGATACTATCAAAGGAGTTGTGTTCATTGGAAAGAAAACCACTTTCATTTTGAGGTCTCAGCTGGAGTGCTTATCTCCTTCATGTTCCGGGGGGCAGAAAAAAGAAGAAAAAACACAGTCTGGAACAGATGCATAGGAAGGCTACTAAAATGCTCATCCTTTCTTATAAACAGAGCAAAAAGGATCCTGGGTCTCCCATGAATAGAGAAGTATATGCCTTGAGAATCATCATAAATCATCAGTAGGGTAAATCCCAAAGAAGCCCAGTGAAGGGCTATTTAAGCCATAGAAAAATGTTGACACAAGAATAAATGGGTATAACCTCACCATGAATAAACACAGCTTGGAAATGGAACAAATTCAAATAAGAAGAGTAGCCGTGTTCTCCAACAGCCATGTAAAGAGAGAAAAAGTGTATGCAACAAGGGCAGAGTGGGGGTAAATCTAATATTTCTTCAGATCTTATAAGAAACCTGTGGAGAGGTTAAGGAAAGATTCTTATATAATCCCAGGCATTTTACCCATTAAGTATGTCAGGTTTTACAGAATCACTTCTTTGAACAAATAAAATGGAACATCAAGGGCAGAAGTAAGACTGATTCCGTATTTGAAAGGCAAAATTTTGCCTAACTGTATTTTCATTCAAGAGCTACATTTAACAGTTTTGGAGTGTTTCTTTGCTATGTAAAAAAGCATAGACCTGTATCTGCTAATAACCTTGTAGTAGCACTGAAGTTTCTCCCAGAACTGTAAGACAGTAGTATGACCTATAGGAAAAAGAAGTGTGGGTTGGAATATAAGACACCAAAAACTAAAAGAGGCCATTACTCTAAACAGCTCATAAAAAAGATTTCAGCATTTTAAGAGGACTTTGTCACGCAATATAGGAGAAAGAAATAATTGACTGTCATAAAATTACATATGGGCAGAGATACAAGAACAGAGGCACAAATAACTGCCAGATCACCAACTGGATCTTTATTCAGAAGAGGAGTCCAGAGAATAACCACAATCAAACATATGTAGGACTTTCTGAGACTTCTGGTGGAAGACATCTCTGCCCAAAGCAGTTAAGAGTCTAAACAAGGAGAAGCCAGATCTGCTCGAGAGAGAGAGGGATACTGCTCCAAAAGCATGGTTTTAAAAGGAGGGACCTGAAAGCAGGCAATGTTTGATGAATGAGAAAGAGACAGTGTTCCAGGTGAATTGTGTACAGAGTTGGAATGACTATTTCTGCCTGTAGCTGGAATAGTAGTCTTCACTTTTTTGTGCCAATACAAAATTCATAACATTAATGCGTTCATTCAGGAAACAGCCTCCTGGCAGCCTATAGTGAAGTGTCTGTGTGCAGGAATCCACACAGCTGTGTAATGGGAGAACAAGTTCAGGCGGAAGGACAAGTCTAAATACAGCTGCCTGGGAGGACTGATGTCCTTGAAGAGCATCAGAGCTCACAGGGACCCAACTGCTCTCCTGCTGCATGGTCAGCTGCTGACTGCGTGTCACTTTCTGTAGTGCTGACCAGACCAAAGCCTTTGTATTTCAAGATTCTTACACTATAGAATCTTGCAATCTAAAGGAAGATAGGAAAGGAACCAGGAGGGTGTCTGCTCATCTCTGTTAATAAGAAACCCAAATTTTCCCTTGAATCAAGACAAGTTCTGGAAACAGCAAGAATTGACACTCTACCCTTGTCAGGTTTTAACATATAGTTTTAATACTGTGGGGGTTGAATGTAAATATGCTGTCTGATGTACTCAGACTGTAATAGCAGAGAGGCTATATTGAACCTACACATGGAAACAGACCTCAATAAAAACATCAGTCCGCTGCCAGCACAATACACACACAACCTCCCCCCAATCTGCTCTGAAGTTGCAATGACAGTGCCTGCCATAATGTAGAAGCCTACAGGTTGTTTACTACCAACCTACTTTATGTCAGTTTTTCCAGACAATTTTAGGTGCAGTAATAGTTCAAGACATCAGTGAGCACTAGCATCTAATAGCAATGGGCTTTCACATGTCCTAGGATTGTAGTACCACAGGGCTACAGTAGTGCAGCAGAACTTACATTGCAGCTCTCATCATTGTCAGGCCGGTGGGGAAGGATGTATGAGAGAACAGAGAGTGGTCCATCACACTTGTCGGCTGGCTGAGTGAAATCTAAGCAGCTGGTTATGATGGCATAGTAATGAGTAGGAATGGGGATGGCGCTGCCTTCCACAAACCTGAGGGAATAAAGCAAACATTTATCCACAAAGGATAGACTTGTTCAGAAGAAGGTTGCACAAAAAATACGGTCTTTTCTACCCTACGTGAGAGGACATATGTACACTGTTGAGATGTGTTTGATTCCTAAACACTATCTGAAAATGAGTATTCATGTTTTGATACTGTGCTATAGAAATACCACACACCAGTGCTGAAAGGTTTCTTCAGTTTAGGGACAGAGAGAAAAAGCATTACTGAATTGAGGAAAGACTTGAGTATCTAATTCAATAGCACTACTATAGTTTGCTATAGTTTGCTCTGGTATCCAGTTGTTAGCTCTTAAATTCTGAAGGATGTTGTGGAAAACAAATTATTTGGAACATATTTCAGCTTCATCTCAAGGATGAATGAACACTTGATTTCAAAGTCAAAGTGAACAGTTACCTACAAAATTGACAATCACTCATTTAACCACTGTCCTACCTACAGGAGCATTCAGTCTTGATGGACAATAATTTTAGAAAGAGCTAAAAAATTACATCTCTTCCCAAAAATCTAATAATGTAAAGCTGATGAATTGTTTTAGACAAAGCCATCATTTAGACAAGCAACAGGAAACCAATTTAAAGATAAACTCTTACTGTTTTATTTTGTCAGTTGTGTCATGTAAACCATCGTAGTCATAATCAAAGATTGGTCCACTTATAACATTGACTCCATTTCGCTCAGTGGCATATCTCTTCACCAAAACCCTTTGGAAATAGTTCCATACCTCTGTAAGGAAAAAAAAAAAACACAAAACAACAAACAACTGAAAATAAAATACACCACAATTTTTAGATGTCAAAACAAGTCAAGATTATAAACAGTTCTTCTTTTCTCCTGAAAGTAAAAATCCAGTGGACATCATTCACCCATTGGTAGGGAAAATCAAAGACTAAGCATTACAGATTTACTGCAGTTTCACTCAGTTAGGTCAATAAAGCCTATTCAGGCTTCTTTGTTGTCTGTTGACTATTTTTCTCCCAAACCAGTGATAAAGGAAATGCATGGTACCACTCCCAGGCTGGCATTGCCATAGACATTGCACAGAGAGCCCGCTGTTCCTTCACCAAACAGCAGAAACAGCTATTCACACGCTTTTGATGTCCCTGCAAACACTTCCTTTGTCATTTTTATCTAGTTACAGGGAATGGTGCTGTGGCTTGTTGTTGCTGTTGTTGTTTAATTCTAGAAAGGAAGCAGAACCATGATTAAAAGTAAAACCCAAAGATTTTAAAGGAGTGGGAAATACAAAGGTATTTACAAAGGAGTTAAACTCTCCTTGGATACAAAATGACTAATTTCTAAATGAGGTGCCATTAAGGATGACCAAATTATGGCATGGCATCTCATTACAGCAGCTTTTGGGAAGAGCATGACACTTTCTCCCACCACACCTCCCTCAGCTTTACAAGTTAAGATGGTTGCAGAAACACAGTGGAGTCTCCCATTACATCATTCTTTTCCAACACTAATAGAAGCATGTGTAAACAAAACATCTCAGACTTGTAAAAGTTTAACTTTTGTCTTGCCAGCTCAGTCCATTAAGTCCACGATTCCCTGATGGTGATGGCAACGCCAGTAAGTTCCCCAGTACGCCTTGTCCTGAGAATGCTCAGCGCCACATGAACTCCCTGCTGGAGCTGACGCAGAGGGCCCCACAAGCAATAGTCTAGCAAGAACCTCAGCTGTGGTAAGCACTTGGCAGTACCCCTCCTCCAGCTGCTTGCTCCTCCAATGTATCAGCCTTAAGAATAAAAATAGTTCAAAAGGAAAGCTTTCCCCCCTCAGTTTTCCAGCTGAATCAGTGCCCAACATAGGTACCTACTGCTGCCACATAGACAGCAATGCCAGTGCAACAGGGGACCAGCCCAAGGGCATCATCTTGGAGCTCCTGGAGCAGAGCAGGAGGTGCTTAAGGCATACTCACTACAGAAAACATGGATACAGAATTATTGCCTGGGAGGGTTGTGATGGGACAGTATATTAAAAAACCCAAAGAAGAGTAGCAGGCCTCTGCAGCCAGCACTGCCACCAAAACCAGCATAGCATACAACTGCCATCTATTTTCCCTGGTGTGGAAAAAACTCCATGTAACAAGCTTATAATCAGCTCCCAGCATTGCAACCTGCACACATGCAGTGGTTCATAACAGAATGGCATTAGTTCCAGCATTTTTTCTTTGAGAGTCCTTCACCCACTTGTGATGAAAAGGAAGGCCACTAGACAAAATGAGCTGCTAGTGGTGGGTTGCTCTCCTGTGATTAGAATCATGGCTATTTTGCTTAGACTCGCATTAGCATAAAGAGCATTTTTATGAAGTGATTTGAGTGGGAAATTCCCAATAATTTTGCACTCTGTAATCAGTTAAGTGCCTTTGCTTAGATTTCCAGCAAACATCACCACTTGTTCCTACTCAGAGGTTTTTCAGTTAAAGTACTCTTTTCTGGTTAAAAAGAAAAAGTTTCCCATAGGCTTTGATGTTTATCCAAACCTCTCTGGCCTAAAATCTGAATTGGAAATCTCACAAGAACAGGCTTCTGAGAGTCTTCCAAGGCTTCCCAATTCCTGCCAAACCAAAAATGCCACCAGAATAGTCTGATGGTTTTCCTACCTCTTGGCAAAACTAGAGAGAAAAAGGATGTGCAGACAAAAGAAATGTTAATATTATATCCCTACAGTGCTGAGAGTTGCAGCCAGGTTAAAGTCATTCCTCATTTATTTTCCTTTTGCCTTTTCTTTATAGGTAACAAATATGTTAGGTCTCCCTCTAAAGGCATAGAAAGAAAGAATCAAAAGTAACCACTTGTACTTGAACTACAACAACATGCTAAGTGCACATTCCCAGACTTCAGAAGTAAAAGCATGTTGCTGAAGTATGTTCTGCACCAGGTTGGGCTACAGACAAGAAAGTGTGAATTGTCTTGAACAAAATGAATTACTGTGAAGTTGCTGAACTACATCATGTTTGTGCTCTTCTCTTAGCCGAGCTCCAAGGAAAATAAACCTTACTTACAACTTTAGTCTTTCTTGTGGTACTGTGCCTACCCACACCTAGAGCTATACAAGTGCCCACATGCATTATCTCCTGGCTACAGGGAACTCAGCTTTGTGTTCTAAACTTGTCCCATCAATTTATTCCATAGTCCAACACACATATTAGGCAATAAATAAGTTGGGAAAGAGAAGTACAGCCGTGAAAAGGGTACTTACTTTTGAAGGCAGGATACATTGGAATGATATTTGTTATTAGAAAAGCATCATATTTGGCTTCTGCAGAGGAACTTAATTCTGAAAATAATAAACCAGAAAATATTAATAAGATAAAATGTCAGAAATTCAAAGAATATAAAAACATTTTTAGGAATAGCTTTGGAGACTAACCAAAGGAACTACTGTCTTCTAAACAGCAATCTGGATGCTATATTCAGAAGTGTGCATTATATGCATACAATTCATCTTCAGTGTGACAACTGGACATGGAAAGTGAGGATTTTATCTTTGCTTCAACCATCAACAAGTTCAAACACTTTTATAGCTCATCTATTTTTGCTGTTTTCAAAAGCAGAGACCTGCTCTACAGGATTTTACAAAAGAGGCAACTTCCAGGGAGAGGAGTGCAGGATTATCTTCTAATTCTGAGCAACCCTTTGCACCAGTAATTCCATATCAGAAATCCACCATAAAATATTTCAGCCACTGAGTGAGGAAGCAGAGCAATGAAGTTCACAAATGTGAGACAGTTGTGTGCCTTGAACATTAACTAGTTCTGGAAGATTGTTGCTCCAAGACTGAACTAATGTAACTGCACCAGGAGAATCCAAGACACTCATTTACACAGTGTTCTACCAGCATTATCCCTGTGGCATGGTTGAGATTTTTACAGTATGGAAGAACCTACTTTGGATTTATAAATGAAATATACATTTATTTTATTGCTGTTTGAATTAAAAATAGAAAACTCTGACTAGATTCCTAGTCCCTATAAGCTGGTATCCACCCACTGACTTTAAAGGGTCAGCTTTTGAAGACTGTCTTTTAGTTTGTACTCCTGCTCCATACTTCTTTGCTCACCTTTATTTTTATTAACTAAACTGGGACACTACACTCTTTACTGCATGAAGCTGGGCATCAGCTTGGTGCATCTCTCATGGAGATGAGGGACCACAGCCATGATGGCAAATGTGGCATTGGGTCCTTGGTCCTCCACAAGAGCAGCAAGAATAATGTATCCATTCCACTGGGGCCCATACCTGATGCAGGTGAAGGAGCAGCTACTCTGAGGTGGAGACATCACAGAGTAAGGAATCACCCTGGAGCAGGGGAAAATTAAACTATTCCTACCAATTTTTTCCCAACAATCTCAAATACTCCTTAGTTTGATTATATCTGGAGGAAGCTGTGTTGTACCTAAAGTTTTCTCTAACAAAAAAAGACCATTACAAAACCTCTAGGTATTAAAAATCTCTCTGAACTTACGAGGAGGGAAGAGGAAGCCATAGGAGAGCTGTTTGTCTCCTCTGTAGGCTGCACAGCTCTGGCTGTTCCCTGGAGAAATGCGGAGGTCGGGCCTCACACAGTTGGCCAGGTGCTCTGGGACACCGGATACCTCTGCCTGCATTGAGGAATATAGACAGAAATGACAAAGAAAGCAATTCCAGCATTTACAGCTAAAATAAAACAATTTCATATAGTCAACATTATATGGAAGACCTTGTGTGGAGTAAACCACCTAGCTGTGCAACCAAATCCTGCTCCTGTATCTGCTGCAGAGCCCTTCTTTCAAGTATTAAAAGTCATCATGGGAAATAATTCAAATGAAGTCTCTGATTATTCCATTGAGTAAAACAAACCCACATCAAGCAAACAGAAAAGAAATACACAGCCCTTCTGCCTTAAAACTCCTCTCCTGAAGGAAAAGAAGGTTTTTGGCACTGTTTACAACTGTGTTTCTGGAATTTACAACATAATTTCTGCTGGGAAAAAGCTACCCAGGGAAGGGAAATTTTAGGTCAAGGAAACAGGTACAGAGCAGATTTCCCCAGGAGTTTTTAAGCACTTTTTCAAGACCAAAGACAGAACTAACCTGTTTAGATACAGTGTAGGATGTCCAGAGAGGCATCAGGAATGTTTCACTGTAGCCACTTTCAAAGTCATGGTGATGCAAGATGTTGTATTTTGTGCGGTACAGTACTGCAGGGCGCCCATAGAGAAGATGCTTCTCTACAAATAGGAGAAATTACATTTACATTTATTACTGAAAACTTTAAACGTCAAAAGGAAAACAGGGTTTTCTTTCCAACTCATGCTGAATTTACAGTGACCCTTAATAGAACACTGATGCTGAGTAACAGCTAAGGAAATATTTTTAACAGAGGGAGCAACAATTCATCCATAGTTTTGGTTGGGATCTCTATCCCAGGGTCACAACCCACTTTGAGGTTAAAAGTCCATTTTTCACTTCAAAGTTTGTTGGGGTCATAGCATGGAAAGAAGGTATTTCTCCAAACACAGGAGACTCCGCAAGGATCTTCATGTCCACATTTCAGTCACACATGAGGTGATAAGGACTTTTTTTGTACCTTTAAGTCAACCCCTATCCTATCACTCCTGCCATTATTCTCCAGACTTTCCTTCCTAAGTTTATTCTGAAGTCTCTCTTAAAGGGGAAGCAAAAGTGGCCACTCGGTAGAAGGGTATTTTTATCACTAACCTTCTGTTCCCTTAACATGAAAGCGCTTGTTGAGTTCATCCAATTTGTTCTTCTCAAGAATAAAAAGAAAAGAACAAGGTTAGGATCACTGAAGCACTCTGACGTCTAGTATTAGACAGCTAAGCAAAACACCTAAGCAAAACAAAACTAGCGATATAAAACACTGATAATTTTTTTGTTTCCTGTTTTACAAAAAGCCAGAACTGTTCCAAAAGGGCACAAATACTTCACAGGAAGGATCTGGGGAATTCTAACAGATCAAACCCTCACAAAAGAGGTAAAATGGCCTCAACTTTACTAGGCAACTGTTGCAAATAGTGGAAACTTCAGCAGATCCTAAACACCTACCTTATCATCACATGTACATCCTATGTCAAAATCTGATGCAGAAGGTAGAGCAACAGGATAGAGTGGTTTAGCAACTTCATCTGGCACAGTTGGTTTATAAACATTGGCTCTCAGCAGGTGATTTAAACTTCCATGGGTGCCATTATTGGGAGCAGGCTTTAATCCAAGCAGATCTATGAAACCACCAAACACAATGAATGATGGTTAGGTTGTAAATATGTATTCAGCAGCATCTCCACTTATAAGCATTTATTTGCAATACTGTTTACACCCAAAACAAGTAAATGAATGCTTTTAATGCAATAAAAATACTAACATTTTGTCCACATCATAAAATTACAGATGCTGGCTGAATAGTATGGTAGCCTTTTTGACAGGAAGGTTTGCTCACATCAAGACTGGAAAACAATTTATTTTAACTGCTCCTGCAGTTTCCAGTGCAAACCTACAGTCAATATATAATGACCTTACACCAGCCATCTGGAACAGTGTTATTAGTCACCTGCTTTATAGAGAAGGGCTAACTATCTTCTTAGTATTCCATATTTGAAACAAAAAGCTTAAATAAGTGACATACGTACACCTTTGGAAAATCAGTATTAAAGTTCCTAATGAAAACACATCATCAGATTCCTCTTCGCTGTTATAGTATGAGATCAGGGAACACAATCATACCAGGAGATGACATAGAAAGCTAAGTGATGTTCCTAAGCTGCTCCATGACAACTGCAGGTTCTGCTTGCTAGACTGCTGAGGTGTGGCCACCATGCACTGTAGTGGTGTGTATTTGATCTTTGCCAAGCTGCATGTGGCAAAATTATGGTACCTCCCCTTTTACTGGCCAGCTGCTAGAGTAGAGCATACTGAGGTCCCTGAGAAGAGCCTTCAACCCTCCTTGCCAAAAGACAAGTGTTTAGGACTGGGGAAAGGACACTGAGAGAGAGTCAGGGCATGAGCTCATAGGTGGTTAAATGATGCCCTGTTAGTTAAAACAGCATGTTTCTCAAGTAGGTAGCTTACCACACATGACGTTGTAAAGTTCAATATTTTCAAAAGGAGGTACTTTGGTCTTATATTTGAATGTAGGGCCATAACCTATAAAGACAGTCTTAAGGGAAAAAAAAAAAAAAAGTCATTAAAAGGTAGGGTTTTCAGTGAATATTTATGTCTTAGAGACCTCCAATTTCTTCTGCATTTAATGACCCTCCCACAAAGTTTACTGCATTTTTCATACCTGCATGCTGTTTATCTTGTTGTCATAGCCATGGTCTCCATGGAAGAAACATTTTCCTGTTGGTTTCTTGTAAACATCCACAGCTTTCCTAAATTGAAAAGAAGTATTAGAAAATTTCCTCAAAGGTGCAGGCGGTTGACCTGACAGCGTACAACAGAGGTAGGAGGGATAAGGTTACAAGGCAGTTCATTGATTATCTTCCTTGAATAGCAGTAGTGAGGACCACAGGCTCATCCAACAACCCCAGGGTTTCCCCCTCTGCTCCCACTATAAAAGGGTGCAAACCTAACCCAACTCTTACTCATTGACAACAACCATTGCATCTGTTTACTTCTCAGTTTCTTGTATCACATAATTTCCTACAGAATGCAGGTATTTTGGACCATACTCTTCCAATCCTCAAAAGACCAATAGAGGCTTCTACAAAAGCACTTTTGTGATGTTACAATGCTGTAAAGTGCTTTTACCTGTTTGCCTTGCACCCAATAAACTAAAAATGGGGAGCAGAAACAAAGCTGGAAGGAAAACAGAAAGACTCTAATGAATAGTTGAGGAAGTAAGTGCTGTATCATAGGAACATTAATCACTAGCTTGTTACTGGTTGGATCTTTTCTGTTAATATGTGGAAAAATAAGCAATGTGTCATAGGAATTATAAGCACGAGCTTGTTCGGAGTACTTTTTTTTTACTCTTTGGTGAGCGCCATGTGCAGGCAATACATACAGTGGACCACATTATCTTACAAGTTAATTTCTTCATCTGCAATAAAGTGATGCTCATTTTGGCCTGGTAAATTACTAGAGTTACAGCAATCAGTTCTGTAACTGCAATGTTCCTGGCTGTGAATATACAAGAAACTGCAGTTACATTAACAAATGAATTACCAGTGAACGTAATTTCAGAAGAACTAATGCATAAATAAGCCAAAGAAAGTTTGATGTAATTAATAAGAAATCACTAAATGTAAATCAACTTTGGCCATCCCATCAGTTCCAGTAAAATCTATAAAACTGAAACTTTTATAGGCCTAAGTATGATTCTTTGAAATATACATGAACCCTAGCCACAGAAACTGCACAGGGCAGCTGGCCAGCCAGCTAGTAAAGTTATGCAAGAAAACAATTGGGGTTTCTCATTCACTGCTTCAGCACAGTGATCTTTGCATAATTCATGGAAAGATAAGCACAGATGTCAAAAGGCACTTGCAACACATTGTATGTTTGCCTGGAAGCTATAAGGGCAAAAAACCGTACCATAATTTAAAGCTCATAACAGTCTACCATCAGCCAAAAGTTGTGTCATCTTCAAAGAACCACTGAGTCAATTTTATGCATAAAGACCCAGCCATTCTTACACTGTAATGCACAACATGTGTCAAAAGCGAGAAACAGAATATATACTAAACCTGAAAGGGGTGCACAATTCATAAACAAAGGCTCCTCCTCTCCTGTTCCCCTTATGTGTGTATATATATATGTATATATATATATACACACCAACTTCTTTTTCCTCACTCAATTTTTAGCTGAGAACATTTAAATTTGCCCATATTTTATAACTGAACATCCTGAGGCGTATGGGTACGAACAACCCAAAATAGGGCTTTTGTTGAGATAAAGCATCTTGGATTTCTATGAATTTTTTTTTGCAACTCAGTACGCTGCTGGCACTTTGGTGGCCACCCTGTCATACCCTTCCACATGTACTCAGGCATTTACCCACTCTGCCAATATCTCTGTTTCCTTTCCATTCACCTATTGCATCCACTCAGCCTCTTGTTCCCTAACATCCCTGGTCAGTCACATATAGCTTCCCCTTCCTTCCATATTCCCTGCTTCCCAATTTGAATAAGCTTGCATTAAAAATCTTATCAGCTTCTATATCTGAGCTAATCAGTCAAAAAACACACAGCTGCTTGAGGAAACAAATCTGTGTTTCTGCCCTCTGTCCAGCTACTGCTTTTCCCAAACCTTAAACCACTTTTGTGTCCTCAGACACATAGCCTACACCAAACGTGATTGAGCCTTACCATGAGTTCAGAACTCAAGACAGGGCAATCCCAGGTGTTTCATTCCTTAGAGAAAAAGGCTGAAAATCAGGATGGAAGTAAATGCAAGAGTTTACCTTGCCACATGCCATTTGCGATCCACCAGTAAATGCACATCCTCAATTCTTCTATTGTAAGCATAGTGCAAGCGCTTAGGCAGGTGCTGTTTCAGGTAAGGCTTGAAATGCTGGTCTGGCTTTCTACACTAAAAAGCGAACAGTTACAAATTACACTGCTGTCAGTTAGCTTAGATGCACATAAAGCCTTGAACTACAGAAATCAAGCTGTTAAGGTCATTATTGATGTGTTGAAAACAAAGTGTACATCTAAAGTATGTGGTCCACCCCTTCTGTGCAGTATTTACGTAAGATCAGAGCCCAGGGAGTCATTCAAAGATGTATTTGGAAAGCTCCATTCTCATGACAGTCTTTTTGAAAGCATCATGCAAAACATCTTACTTATTTAGCTCAGGGATGATGAATTTTATTCTAACTGGACCAAAACTTAAGTTTCAGAGGAAACTTAAGTTTCTCATCTGCAGATATATTTAAAGCCATCTGGTTACAAAATCAGATACTTTTTTTTTTTTTTAATCAGCTTTTATTTTAACACTTTTTTTCCCCCATTAAAAGCAGGTTATAGTTGGAGGCTATCAAATGAACTTTTTTAACATCTTCAAAGTGCTAGTAAAATATTTACCCTAAAATATTAGTTTCCATTTCTGAAGGAATGAATAAATAGACTCAGTTCAGGGAGTCAAGGTGGTCAGAGAGATTCTGGCTCTGCACTACCCAAAAAGGTTATAAAAGCTCCTACAGCAGCAAACAGTGGAATTTATGCAAACATTAATCTGTAGTTTTGAAGGGTACCATTTAACACTCTTTATTCATGTTTGGGTTTCCTGCCTCAAGAGTAAGGAGAGGATCCTGAATAATGCCCCAAATTAAGATGTGATGTGAGCAGTGCAGTGTAGACAGAGATACCTCCCAGTCCTAAATACTTACTGTAAGGTTGGCAACAATCACTTTAGGGTCATCTGTTAGGCAAAGAAAAAGAAAAAAGAAAAAAAAAGACAAAAATAGAAAAGATGAACACTTTGCAGGATAAAGCACAAGGTAACAATACAGTTTTACAGCAGAATCATTCCTAAAAGTTGGCTAATTTTACTAAAAGTACAGTGGATATATCATGTGAAAAGCCACAGTAAAATATTCTGGATAAATCTTTGGACTCTTAAAGGGACATGCAAGATGTAGAAGGTCTAAAACCAGCAACAGTGCACACTAGCTCTGTTTTCTTCTAGGGGGCAGGGATGTGTCAAAAGGTTGGGGTGGCATTTATCAGACCTGAGAGAAAAAATAGGTTAAGAGAAGATCTTAGGAAATTAAAATCTCTTGCCTAATTACTGTTGTTTTGGTTGCTTAAGGCATGATCTTGCTGAGCTTGAAATGAGCTCTACTGCATCTCTAAACACGAGCTACAGGCTTATTCATTGCAAAGGTGTGTCTGAAGTTTTGAGGCAGTATTATGGAATGGAAAAAAGGACAAGGAATAAAAAAGTTCATAATTTGCCATTTCAGGGGGCAAGCCCAAGCTCTAAAACTAAGGACTATCCTTTTGTTTGTTTGTTTGCAGATATTCTAAGTAGGAAGCTGCAGAAGAAAAAAGAGGAAAATGGTATTACAGGAAAACCCATAGTTTCTCAGCTATTTGGGAATTCAAGGGTTGAAAGATCTTAAAAAAAACCCATCAAACAAACAAACAAAAGCACACAAATTAAAAACTGCTTGGAACTGAATACAAGATTTCAGTAGACTGCAAAGTACAAGAATTCAGTCTTCATGCTAGTTTAGTCAGTTTTATCGACATGCACAGTATTTTTAACAGAACTTTAATACCCACTCCATATTCTTAGAGCATAAATACCCAGTCAAATTATAGTAAAATAAATGCATCAGATTCTAAGACATTTTCAGCACATTCTTACGATTCCTGCTACTATTCTGAAAACATTTACTCTTCAAAGATTGTTTTGTGAAATCTGGCCTCAACCAAAATATACCTGAAGTGTTAGGGTGAGTCACTGGCTGACCTTCCCCTCTATCGAAAGTTGTCATCCTCGTAGCAAATGTTGCAAAAACCATAGGTGCTTATGGTTAATTTATGAGTTTCATGGTTTGCATGGTAGCTTATACTGCTGACAAAGACAGGTTTGCCCCAGCATGCTGAACCAGGGCAGCCACAGAGCTGACACAAGCCCCATCCAGGTACTGCTGCCCTGTAGGTGATAGTCCTCAATGGAGCTGTAGTGATGCAGCTGGGTCTCTGAAGAATAAGCTTCACCAGAGGGCTCCTGCCTGAGTCTGAGTGCTCTCATCAAAGATCAGCTATTCTCAAACACCAAGTTAGGATGAATTTCTAACAGCACAGTACAGTACAGTACAGTACAAAAAAGCAGCAAGTTTTACTGTCAACATTGGCCCTGAATGCATGCTCTAAATCTCCCTTTTATCCTTCAACATCCCCAATCTGTTGCTGTTTAGCAACTCATGCTGTTCTCATCTGTGCCAAAAGTATGAAGAAGCTCCTAGATTCAAAATTAACAATTCATTTCTTTTCCACTAGCTCAGAAAAGGTACCAGATGCTTTTTTTATGTATCAAACCCATGCAGGGCTGAGATACCTCAAATCATGCTTGTTGGCAAAGATAAGTGCATGCATAAAGTCACAGTGACATGTAAGATGATGTGTGAAACTCACTTCGAGTACTCACTCCTTGCTACAAAAAGGTGGGTTTTAACTCTGAATATTTCAGCCATAGTCTTGACACAGCTGTGTCACCATGGGGTCTGTGAACTACAGACTGCAAAGGGACCAAGCAGCTGGTTTCCAGTGGGCTCCCCTCTGAATGTCCAGCCAACATGTACACTTTTTGGACAACATAAGGGATGGAGTCTAGTTCTCAGGACATAAAGGTTACAAGTAACTTACATTTTATGTTATTGCTAGACCTGGGGCGAATTCGCCCTAAAGATCCAGGCAGCAAAATTATATCTTCCACATTAGTCAGATAGTTGCTTAAAAATTCAGTTCTTTCACATGTAGTGTCTTCCATCCCTGCAGAAGGAAATGAAAAATTAATCCAGCTTGAAAATAAGTATGTTTTCCAAAGCAGCACAAGAAAAGACCCCAAAGAGCCTATGTATTCTTCCCTTTTGTTTGACTAATCTTGTCCCTTCCAGTGTTTTAATTCTAACATCAGACACTAGCAGGAGTCAAACTATGGGTGATTTTAGCACTTGCCTTCACAAGAGAAATACCAGTCTCAGCACCACAGAAACAGTCACCACATATACCATGTGTGCACTGACATATCTCCAAACTAAGCTCATGGAAAAATGGAAGTCTGTTTCTAGTTTAGTGTACTACTTTGGAGATGTTTGGGTTTTTTTAAACAAAGGATTTTAAGAGAAACCGCACACAAAAGGTATTGTCTGTTGGTGGTCTGTCCCAAGGCAGCCGCAGATAAACAGTTCTCTTCTACAGCCATTTGTGGCAGGGAGGAATGTATTCCCAGTCGCAGGCAGTTGTCAGCACAAAACTGCCTCCCCTGGAAATCCTCCCTGACCCTTCTGCTCTCTCTCCACAGCTAGAAAGGAGACATATGCCATTTTATTGTCAGTGTAGTAGTTATTGTGAGACTTTCTTAAACAAAGATCTAAACAGAAAAGGACCTTTGCTACCATTGCTAAAATGTTATGCAGAAACAGGTTTATCTCAAACGTGGTCACATTTTTCTTTAATAAAGCTTTCTTTTCTTCTTTGCTAATATTCATAATTCTGTCTATTGTAGAGTTTCTTCTGATGCCTAAAGAAATGAAACCTACTAAAGAATACCTCTGCTTTTGGGTGACTCTCTATCTAACCCTAACCCAATATATCTTTACCATTTTCCTCCTCCCCGCATTATTTTGATGACATTTCCCATCCAAGCTGGACACAGTCTCTTACTGATATTCTGATCTTCCTCCTAGTAGGACGACTTGACTCACTTGGCCATGGAAATGTCTCACTCTAAAGCCCTACTTCTCTACTCATGAAAAGGAGAACAGGGACCTTAAAGATCATCCAGTTCCAATCCCCTGCCATGTGCAAGGGCACTTTCCACTAGGCCAGTTTGCTCAAAGCCCCATTCAACCTGGCCTTGAACGCTGCCAGGGATGGGTCATGCTGATAAAGAATATTTTTTATTTTACCATGATCACCAACAAATATGACATTGACACATCGATGTAGTTTCAACTGTTTCAGTCCATCCATTAGTTGTCCTACTGTCTTGTCAATCTCTCTCAGAGGATTCACCATCATCTGTATAAACATGCAAAAAGGAAAAAAAGTTAATGCTGTCATTGCAATGTTCCCATTCTACAAATGGAGATCCTTTGGCAAAACTCTGATAGGAAAACCATCCAGGTCAAGAGGCAAAGCCTTGGCTGAGCTGTTACACCTACAATTATAGTCCCACTTCCTTTCCTATATCCACACTGTGATTTCATCATGAGAAAGTCCTGCTGAAATGCTGACACAAGACAGCAGAAGATCTTTGTGGCTGATCCTAGTCCTCCCATGGACACATGCAGATTTGGTAAGCCAAAGTATAGATATCAGAAAAACACATGTTACTTTCAGGCATGGTTTGTTTCTTGTAGATAAATAATGGGACTTTTAAAGGCCATTTTATGTGAATAGTTTAGTCAAAACTTGAAGATGAAGTGAAGTTTTGGGCTTGGGATTCATATGCCAAGTCACTTAATGAAATTCACTTCAAATAACAATCTGATACCAGGATGACAATATGCAAGTCACTTGAGCAGCACATGGGGCTCAGAGGGAGTGTACTTCAGCTTCAAAGCCAAGAGTTTTCAACATCTGAAATGGCAGTTTTGGCAAAATTGTCAACAGGCCCCAGAAGACATGGATGCAGTCCTGCAATTCCTTCATTTAGGTTTCCTTTTCATCAAGAAACAAAACAGAAAACACCAAGAAAATGTTCACAGGATTTTGGTTCCAACTATATGAAAATGAAAGATTTTTTACCAGATGGCATAGAGAAGGGAAACATTTTAAAGTAAGACTTTAGGCAGAGGACTCAGATTTTGTTCTGGTTTTGAGAAGAAAACATTTCTTGTCATTATATGCCAACTTCCTCTTTGCTTCTTTGTTTGATTTGGCTGGTCCAAGTCTCCACAACAAAACCTCCTCCTCCCATTGACAAACAGAATGCTAACAAATTTTGAATCAGAAAAACCTAGACCTTGGCAGAATTTTCTGAGAAATAAAAATAAACATCATGTTAGTTTGACCCAGAAAGAGACGGTTCAGAAATTCTCCTTCTGCCTGAGTCATTAAGGGATGGATGTTAAATGAGTCTGATAGGTTATGAGACAGGATATGTCATCTCCCATGCGGCACTATAAATACAGAGAGAAGAGGCTCATGAGAAATGGAATCACAGTGGGGAACAAGAAGAACAGTTTCTGCAACATATGGAAGTGGTTCAGGCGAAGAGTAAAATTTTGAAATACTTTAATTCACTAAAGCCTAAGAAGTCAGTTCAGTTCAAACTTTGAAACTGTTCAAGTTCAGAAAGAAAAGGAAATTGTCTGTTTCAGTATTCTGCCACTCTCAAATGAATTTCTTCAACAAATGGGAATTCCATTTTTATGAAGCTGTATTTGTATAACATCAATCATATAAGGAAACACAACTTTTACTCAGAATCCAAAGCGTATTCAAGGAAACTGGAAATCCAGATGGATTTCCCATTAATGTTTACATTTGTCAGCAGGCTTGAGGCTTCTTTTAAAAAGTAATCAGAATAAAAAAATAGAGCAACAATACTTCCAGAGATTCCAAGGGTTTCAAGTGAAAGTGATTTTGTTTAGATACCCTCTTCACCAAATTAATTTGTAAACCTGCAGACACATTTCTAAGCAAGAAGGTCAATATAAAAGAAAAATCTTGGTTTTAGAAGAAACAAAAAACTCACACAGAAAACCACAAAAAAAGAAGCCCCTTCAAATTTGCTGTCTTCTCTACTTGACTGTGTTCAAAGCAGCCTTTACAAAGGCCTCACTTATATTTCTTCATTTCATTGCATTCTGTCTCTCTTCAATTTTAAATTCAGCTATCTTCCATTATTCTACACAGTGCTCAAGTTTTTTCCCAGTCTTCGCAGCCTAAGGCTGGCTGCAGGTGGCATCTTCAGGCAAGGATTTTTTGTGCGGACATGTTGCTCTTGCAGTTCATGTTCTTTCCCAGATACAACCTCCAAAGGATTATTGGGAAACAAGTAAAACTCATGCATATACCTTTCTTCAGCTAGTATGTTGATATCAAGACTTTGGAAGCCTGTACAGAAACATTTTCTCTTTCAGAGTTTATGGATCTCTAAGATGGTGCTACAATAAAGAGCTTCACTGCTGTGACAGCTCCGGGTTTGGGATCTGAGATAAACACCATTAGATTCTCTCCTGAGTTTTTCCTTAGAAGAAGCTTGGTTGGAAGGATGAAAGAATTTATAACTTTATCACCTTTTATTTTGTTTTGCTTTGGTTTTTAATTAGTAGGATCCAGCCTGTATTATATCCCACTGCTCTCAAACAGTATCAAAAGATTAACTTGCAGATACAATGGGAACTATTGTGAAATACTAGGATTTTTTTTTTTTCTGGAATAATAATGATAAATTTTCATATTTTAGAACAGAAGACTTCTTTAGGGCTAAGTTTGGGTGACATTTTCATCCAGAGAAAGAAAGAAATTAAAATAGGAATGCTACATATGCTCACATCAGCAGGAATGTTATAAACTATACTTCATGACAGAAGGGTGTAACTTGGAATGGACAATTGATCAGTAATAGCAATATCATCTGTAGCAGTTCTCAATTCTCCTCTCAGGTAAATCTGTGTCACACGTTCTCTGGAAAATTCCTGTTTTCTTATACCTGATAATTTTTTGCATGTCACTGTCCGTCGTGACTTTACACTTAAAGAATCAATCTCAAAATAACTGGTTTAAGTTGAATCATGCAACAGGTCAAGAAAACACCCTCACAAAAAAAACTACTGAGAAAAGCGTTTATAGCTTCTTGTAGGAGAGGGTGGAGTGCCAAGGCTTTTGTTTAAAGCCTAAAGGAGAAATATTAGGTTGCTTATTTGAAGAGGTTTTTAATCATTTAGTTTGATTTTTGAAATAAAAATAATATAACCCTTCCAGTGTGTTAGTGCCAGCTGGAGAAAGATGATACACTAAGGAATATCCTTTTCCTCCATTTGCACCTTTTCATAATAAGCAATTTCCATTTGACATTTTCCTTGTGAAAGCAGACTTAGGCACCACTTCTATTGCAAAGACAGAGTTCAGAAATCATGCAATCAAGAATCTCCTCCCAAGTCACAAACTGCTTTAAAATACATGTTCTTTAAACAACTTTTTGAAGTTTTTTTCCCTTTAAGATTTTATGAGTCACATTTTCAGGACTTTTCCACAACCACAATGACTACACATGGAAGCTCAAACAATCACCAGGCTCCCATGAGCTGGGAGTTAAGGAGGCTACAATATATTGCACAATTTTTAATAGCTCAGAAGGGTTAGCAGCACTGGTAGCATCTTCCCAGGGATTTGTTTTGACAGTGCCTTCAGCTGATGGCTGAATTTAAAACTATAAAGAGATTACAAAGAAGACTTTCCCTAGTGCAGAGTCTGGAACAAGAGAAACATAGCTCCTAGAAGACTTGGTTTGGTTTGGCCGCTTTCTTTGCGTCCTTCAGTACATTTATAGAGCTTGTGTCTGCAAAATCCCAACCTGAAGCATGGAGTGAACTCTCAAGTTGAAAAAAAGATAAAGCTAGCATAGTGCCTAAAAAGTGGCACTTCCATCATAACAGTTTGGAACATACGTAAACTTACTTTCTTCCGACGAGCTTCCGCAGAATATTGATCCACGCTATGTACTTTTCCTCTTCCTTTCTTTGGAGCTGCAACTGGTCTTTCCTGTCTCCTCTTAGGAGGAAGCTTTCTCTTAGGTCTCTTAGGCGCAGTAAGAGGGGAGCCATAACTACTCTCCTGTACTGGCAGGGAGAGATGTCTGGACTCAGAAAAAAAGCCTGTCTCAGCTCACAACAGATAGTAAAGCTGCTACCTGTGTCAGATAATCCTGAAGCATAAATGCTGTGGCCTTTTCAAAAATTTAGGCTTTTGGACAATTTAGGATCTATCTTTTCTTAAGGAGGAATCCACCAAATTGTACTGAAAGCAGAACAGCAGTTACAAGAGCGAACAGCATACAAGCAAATTAAATTGGTGTTTCAGAAGATAGGTGGGGTTTCTGGTTTTGAAAATATATAGTTATATGGGGGGAGTTACTTATCAAATATTAACCTATTAATATTAGCAAAATCTAAGTAAACTTAATTTCAATTTAAGTAAAATTAATTGCATATGATTTAGCAAGTCTGGGGTAGAGTACTAGTGGAAATGCAACATTTCACTTGGATGATGGTTCAGGTACGAGTGCTAGAGCCTGTCCAGTTCAAACGGCTTTCTGAAAGGTTTTCCACACCCACTTTTTTCAGCTGAATCAGTGACATCATGTACCCTAACCAGTAGGATTAATAGGTGCCACCATTGGGGGTAAGCTGTGCACCCCATTGAAATCACCAGAACCCCACTAGCCACTGTTCAGGGACTGCAGGTCTGCAGGACAAAACTACAATAGTGACACTCAGCATGGAGCTGCACTGTTACCTGTCTTATTGCCAGCTTTATGGGCAATTTTAGAATTTAATTTCCTAGCACTTTCGGTGTTGCATCTTACTGGGTAATGTTACTGTTCATAAATGCACAAATACCTGGGATAGACTTGTAGAAGGGGAAAAAATGAAGACATGACTGGAAAAAACTACTGTCCCATTAATCAGCTTGCACATAATTTTAAACCATGACAAACTGTACCACTCTCACTGACTTTAACACAACTTGCAGGCTCTTGGCATTGCTCAAGATTGCGTGTGAAGTGCTGATAGATGATACCTACAGGGAGGCAGTAACTACAATATGCTGCATATAACAGAGCACGCTTGAGAAAAGTCGGAGATTTATGATGATATTTAACTTCTATATACTTAGGCAGCTTCTCATAGTTGTTCAGTTAAAGAGCTATGTAAACAGGGAAGGGAAGGAAGGGGATGTTACCATCTGCCATGCTGTTTCATTGCTTCCAAGGCAAGCAGCTGGAAAGGAGATTCTAGTCCAGTCTCATTCGTCTCTCTCCAGAAAGGCATTTTAATAAAGCAGCACCAGAGTTTTCTGTTTTTAAAACGCTTCAAGCTTTGTGCAGTCCTGATGAGAGGAGCGGCAGGGAAAGGAAGGATTCTCGGTTTACTGTCTCTGAACCAGCTCAGACAGAGCTCCACAATGCCAGAAACACGCGAGCGCAGGAGACCCAGGTCTGAACACTGAAATTGGCCGTCTCAAGACAGCGTGTTAGAGGAGCAGCAGGAACGGCTTAGCAGTGCCAGATTTTGATGTGTTTTAGAGCTCTTATGGTAGTATATTTCTAGAACATTTTATTTTCAAAAAAATGTTAGCTGGAAGAAAAAAAAAAAAAAAAAAAAAAAAAAAAAAAAAAAAAAAAAAAAAAAAAAAAAAAAAAAAAAAAAAAAAAAAAAAAAAAAAAAAAAGCCAAGTTCTTATTAACCAGCCAAATCTTAGCCTTGCTCGAGAAGAGTCAGAACAGAGTTATGGAGGAGGGAAACGAATCCCTCCTCACTTACAGAAGGGAACTGTAACATCACAAGGGTAACTAGCCAGCCAAAGCTTTGATTCTTGACCCGGACGGAACAACCTATCAGAATTCAACTGCAGAAGCACAGAGAGAAAGAAAAACAAAATGCAGAAGTAAATCAAGAGCAAGCATATATTTGATAAGTCCCATAACTGCTCCTGGAAACATAATGGAACTCACTGAAATACTTCCTGTGATGCTTATTCATGTCCCCCCCCACAAAAAAAACCCAAATCCTAGACAGCCAACTCATTTACACTGAAATTCATAACGCTAGAAGACATGCAGTGTTACACTAATGGACACTGGCTATAATTTGTATTCCATGTTCATCAACAACACTGGCAATTCACCCATAAAGTTTAAGTGCATCTAAGTCCCTTTATTTCTAGCTTTTAAGACACTCTGCTGTTGTGCATGTCCTGTGAAGCTCAAAGTGCCATCTGATGAAGTCTGGAAGATGAAGATTGTCAGTAATGGGTGACATTAGATATGTTTTAAATGCATTTAGAACATTATTATTTGGTATAATAAAATCTAGTAAACACTCACTTTAATGCTCAGGTTTCCAAAGTGTAAAAATATTCCTCAAGCTAGTAAAACCAGCAAGAAAACTCAACATAAATTCTTCACTCTTCAAAAGAAGAAGTAAAAAGCCTATCCATAACTCAGAATTATTAAGAGCTTGTTTTCAAACATTATTGTTTGGCTGGTCTGCCTCTGCCTGGGGAAAATGAAGTGGTCAGTAATTATTACTCCAACTGTCTAACTGCTGCCAGCTGCATACAAGAAAAGAATGATATCATAGAGAGGTCGTGCTGTTGGTATCAAGGAAGCAGCTGAACGGGATCCCTTTGAGGACTTTCTTTCCAGCTGATTTATCTAAATTCATAGCTCCTAAAAATTATATTGAAAACAGTGTCAAGAAAAACAATATAAAATATCTGTCCTGAAACCAGGCCCCAGCAAATTTCAGCATCTGTATAATTACACAGCTGTAATCATTTATTTAAATTTCCATTTACAAAGTCATGTCTACTGTCTGAACTGCAAACCCATACATGCTCATCTGCTAACTTGTCTGTCCTCAATTTGCTAACAATCAGTTTCATGCTCTTGTGTTTAACACAAATGGCATAAATCACTCTATTTGTAAAATTTTCATAAGCTATTAATTCATGCTTATTAAGAGCCTAAGCTTTGCCTTGCAATTAGAGGCAACCTTCGGATGACCATTCAGAAGAGCCACCAAATATTAAAATCCTCTGGGGTATTTTTGCTTTTATAGTGACTTTTTCTATGAAGATACAATTACACTTCACCTTTAGACACTTACAATTAACCTGAAACTAGATAACCACATTGGATGCTAAACTGGTTAAAGACAACAAATTAAAGAACAAATTCAGAGTCATATTCTCCTCAAAGTCCATGGAAAGAGTCCCAAAACTCTATTCAGAAGGAAGTGACTGTCTACAGATAAATAAAATTAGAGTTGTCAGTCGTAAGTCACATATAATATTTGTAACACTTCATTGAGAGGAACTATAAGGCATTACTGAGCAATAAATCCTTGACTCAGAAGCTCTCATTACCAATACCTCACTTAACCAAATCAGACACCTCTCCTGGCTTAAGCAAAATGACAACATGAAGACATATCAATGCCTGTCAATTTAGCAAGAGTGTTGGTACATTTTAACTGCCACTTATCCAGAGAAGGGACTACTTTCTATCCAGTGAGGTGCTTCAGTCCTGGCTTGGAATAATTCCTCATACTCACTGCTCTGGGACCATGGCTCAAAGTTCCCCAACAAGGATGCTACCCACAGCAAGTTCATAACCACTGTAAACTTATTTAAAGAACCCAATTAACTCTGGCATATAAAAAAAATACTATTCCTGCCTCTTCTTCAGTAGAGAACAGCTCTCAGATGTATACCAAATCAGTAGGAAACTACTGCTGTGTACCCGACTGCTCAGGGAGATTTGTATTACCTTCCAAAGGGTAGGTATCTGACACACTCCTCTGTTTTTCAGTATTTGCAAACATTTGCTTACCCTTTAAAAAGCATGTACAAAAACTCTAAAGTCTTGTGATAGCAATCTGCAGGCCTACATTTGAACCGGAACTTTGCACAGGACCTTTGCCAGATGTCAGAGATCATCAGAGATGACAGATCCCAGCCACACAAAGTAGCAGGATATTCAGGGGCAGAATTTACTTTCCCTCCCTGCAAAACCCAGACAAGTGCCTGATCTTGTTACCTGGACAGTGTTGGCAAGGAAGCAGTATTCATCAGTCCCAGCCAGCTACCCAAAGTTCAAACAAGGGGTTAAACTACTGTAGTGTTTTGCACATCATTTCTCATTAAAATACCTTACAGTGCTTCAAAACTTTTTCCAAACTCAACAGTATGGACCTGAGGGAACAGTACTGGCAAAGCTTTCCGAACCCCTGTAGGGCCTATATGAAACTGGAAATAGCAGCTTTTTACAGTTCATGACAGACTGGAATTATTACTTTGGCTACTGCAGGCTGTCAGCTTCAAAGAAAGCTTTTTCTCCTCTGCATTTTTCCTTAATATTTTCTGCATTCTATTTTTATTACTTTTAAGAAGGATAAATTCTTAGGGGAAAGTTAAATTATGCTGTTGTGCAAATATACTCCTGTCTTTGCAAAGTAAATATTTCCATTTGCATTATCATATCACACAGAGCAACAGCCTTCTGAAAGGCATGGGCAGTTCCTTCTCTCAGTAGGGAATTTCACATGATAAATCCTTTAGACAATAACTTTGCTCTCTGGCAGAGGGGAAGCATATTGCAGAAATGGGTGAAAAAAGGTTGCTAGAAATGTTACTCCTGAGCAGTGGCAATTATTGTGGGAAAAAAAGTAAGTGTATTTCAAACACATGGTTTATCTGCAGAAGAAAATCTGTACTAACCTCCGAGTTGAAAGGACCATATCTATGGCCAGCAGCATCTGGCTGCTCAGAGTAGAAAGCATAAACATAAGGCCTGAAAGAAAGATAGAAAGGTCTTGTTCAGGATAGCTTTCCTTCAACAACAAAAACATAGATCTGTTAGATCAAGTCAACCTTCCAATGAGAGCTGGATTTACAGAAAAAGAACTGTTTCTCAATCATAAAATCATAGAATCATTCAGCAGTCATATGTTCCCATGGTACAATTAAGCAATTAGTTGCTCTACAGTTTTATTAAATCCAGGAACACATGCAGGGAGGCACATGGGGTACCATTTGAGGACACACGCTCTTTCTAAGTCTTGTAGGAGACATCACAACAGCAGCTTGCCTGAGCTTTGCAGCCAGTAGCATGTGGGAACTTGCATACTAAAAAATACTCATAATTAAAATCTTAATGTTTTCCCACTGCTCAGGGTCCAGTCCTGCAACTGCCACTGCCTGTAAGGTTGTTAAACCATATTAGACTCAGTAGGATAAGAAAAATCCAAGTTAATCCATGCAATTACATGCTTCTTGATAAGAAATAAATTCAAACCATGCTACACATTTATTGACAAGAATGGAAATGTTGATGGTTAAAAGCTAAGACTAAAATAAAAGGTTAAAACTAAACACAAATCCCAAACAAATCCTTAAATCAGGGATATCATTTAACAGACAAAAATTATTTTTAGAACTAAATTTCCCCTTGCTCTTCCAGCTACTTTTAAGAAGATGAGCTAGCAGTTGTCCAACAGCAGATGCCAATAAGTGAATTACCTTTCATTGTCTGGAAGGGTTAGCCACTGCAGTATTGTTAATATTCTGCGCTCATGGGGGATGACACTGGGCCACAAAATACAAAAATATACCTTGTTATCATAGAATACAAAAACTATCAACACAGTCTTGCTATGAATCGATTCTAACATGATTAAAAACAATTATAACAATCTTATTTGCCTTTAGTATGATGCATCTTGTTTCTTGCTTGATCCTGATTCTTACTTTGCGAATAGAATTACCTCAGATCTGCTGGATGTCCACATACACCAAAAGAAAGATGACCAAAGGTTGTGACTGGAGTCAGAACTCAAGGCAGTAAATCTAACTGTTCTAAATAGAAATGAATAACGTTCTGTAGCTTTAACCCAGATGTACCACTTTTATGTACAATGGTGCTACCACTGGATAGCTGGCATGAGTAAAAACCATTCATTTGCTCACATCAGTAGAGGTTTAAACTATCATCCCGCTCTGGCACTCTTGAAGGCTGCTCCCATAGATTTAATGGTAACCGAACTGAGGGCTAGTCTGGTGTAAATGAAAACAGAGCCATCTGACACACCAGGCCATCAACATGGTGACTTGCATAACTTTGACAGCTGCTCACTCTGCAGAACAGACTCATCCTATTTCACTGTTTGTGTCCCGAGACTTCTCACTTGGCTGCAGAGGCCAAGTTTATGCTATGCGAAGGACTAACCTTATAAACAGCTGTTAAAGTTAAATAGCTCATCCTAGGAAAGCTCTGCTGGTCAGTGACCACGCAGCTATTTTAATACAATAACACAGTCAGTCCAGATTCCATCAGATTAATTGCAGAATCCCAGGGCAGGAATCAAATGCAACTGTCTTGGATTCACTGTGCTGGATTGAATTCAGCACTCTTTGGAAACATCTGAGAGGCAAATAAAAATGCCAACAGCCATTTTAAAGTGAGTTCATTTTTAATGCCAGTTAGAACAGCAGTGGTCCTCAGTCTCTAACTACAGAGAAAACTTTTGGTTGTAAAACAACTATAAAAATGAGAATTTGTGATAAAATTTGCAAACAAAGCAATATCATAAAGCAGAACAATCATCTTGGGCATTGCCCAGCTTTAAAATTTGTATTTATTGTGTACTAAGAAAAAACCCACTGTTTCAATTAAGTAATTTGGGACTAAGATGGTTTTAATGCTTCCCTTTTCCAAAAAAAAAAGTTTGCCTGAAACTCTCCAAAAAATCATTCTGTGTCCCAAATTAAAAAACAAAGTTTTAAGATATATACATTTATCTATTTCATTCGTACCTGAAGTGGCTGTCTGGCTCTCTTATTATTGCTACTCACATGACATATCCTTGGTTGCCTTCCGTAACATTTTGTATCCCAAAGCATTCATTGGCCAGGGTGTTTATAGTGACTTTGTAGTTCTAGAGCTTAGGAATCACATTAATTTCTTTGTTTTGTAAAGCATCAGAATGGAGCTCTGACAGAGAACCATCCTGCAAGCCTAAACCTATCACTGGGTTCATACACAATATATTTTATTTTATTCCCTCCAAAGAGTATTATTCCTAATGGAATCGCAGAAAAATAGGCAAACCCTTTTAGTACTTCAGCCTTGACGGTCTGCCCATTTTCGTTGCTCCTGCAATCCTGCCATTAAAATGAAATAGAGAGACTGACCCACAGAAATTCCTCAGAACTCAGAAATGATCAGAATTTATTAATTTTTGGGTTGGAAAGATATGTTTGGTTACAAAGATATTTTAGCTGGGACAAGAGAAAATAATTTGGAACCATTAAACAAAAGAATAGACAGCAAAAATCCTCAAGGCTGTCTTTTAGGAAAGGGAAATTGGATATCTTACTCAAAGGTCAGACTGGATTGTAAACTGAATGAGTCAGGCTTTGAGTCAATTAGGCTGTTGATGTCAGATGACATAAGAGGACAATAAAAGAGTCTTCCACAAACACTCAAAGGACTAGGAAACATTACTAGCAATGCTAAGGATGTGAAATAACACACCACGTAATGAAAGTAATTTATTACATATTCACACATCTTTTCTTCAAACAACTGCTAAAAATCAGTGCATGAACTTCAAGCAGCAAACTGTAGCATTAGAAACGTTGCACAAATGAAACAACGGAGGCTTACAGGTATGGTCTCCAAGCTGCCAAATGCTTAGATTAAGAAAAATTACTTAATAAACTCTTGCATCAAATTAATTCTGAATTATTAGTTACAAATCTCCAGAAAACAGGGTGCACTTACACAGACCAGAAGAACGTGCCAGCTTTCACCCCTTGCTTGGCTGCAGTAATCCAAATCTAATGAGGAAAATATAAGAGGATTAGAATGTGTTCAGATCTTTAATTACCCTCTGAAATCAAAAGGAAATGTTTTCAACACACATTCTTCTACCCTGAGCCTAGAAGTGAAAACTGCAGTTTTCAGCCTGTGTCCCCAGTTCAAACACGTGGAGTGACAAACCTATGCAAATTCTGTATTAGTGGATCAGCCACCGTGCTGTGGGCTTTCACCCCTGAAACTCTGCGTTGTTTTTAATACAAAGCATTAAGATCCATGGCCAGGAATTTCTCCAGTATTCCATTTAATTTTCAAAAATAAGTCATTACTCTCCTGAGCTTTTTAGTGCTCAGGTGTTGGAGGATACTCTGCAGGAAGGAACATGGCTTAACACTAAGCAATGCTTGCATAAATGTGCCTCTTTCCTGATATTCTACCACCGGCAGCCATCAACAGAAAGCATGTTAGAAAAGAGAACACAAAAAAAGGGAACAGATGAATGAGCAGGGCTATAAAGAAAGCAATGAGGGACACCTTCCTCCATAGATGTTTAATATCTTTTTGAGCTCACCCCAAGTGCTTGATGGAAATGATGGAAACAATCTCTGTTAATTTTTCAAATCCTTTTTCCAGTCCTTCAAATCCCATGTATTTTTGTGCCTACGGATCAGTTTGGAGCAGAAAGTTCCACAATGTAGTCACACACTGCATCAGTGTATTCTTGGTTTTGTTTGGTTTCAACATGCCAGTATCTCTGGGGTTAGGGTACTGTTCTCATACTTTGAAAACAGGTTATTAATCCTTTCTGTTCCTGCTTCTGTACAACAGTCATGATACTCTCCTCTATTTATTACTTTTCAAGCACGAGTAACCTTAGTTTGTTTGACCTTTCTATAATAAAAGCTGTACCATATCATTTGTTATCCTCATTACCCTTTCCTTTCTCTCTGTCCTTCACCCACTTTCTCTTTTCTATTCTTTGAATATCTAGACAAGGCAGGAGAATGAGAATGACCAAATGTCAGAAAGATCCACCATTAAGGAAAGCAAACAATATGAGTTTATAACCCTACAGAACTAAATTCTCTTGCAAGGAACTATCCAAATTGTCTCAAAACTCATCCCAAAAGTGGTAATGGTGTAAAGGCCAGTATCATGTGTACAACTAGATTATTTCTTTCCACTATTTATGCATACTTATCCATTTCATAAGCAGTTAAACCAAAATGTAGTTCCCTTACTTTATAACTGCAAAATCTTTGCTTCACTTGATATCAACTTTCTGAAAATAGATTCCTCTGCCTTGCTCAGAGACACTTATAAACTGTCATCTAGGCATGGACTGCTCAAATGTCATGCCTGAATTATTCATGCATCTGTCTTAATTGAAATAAATTTGGCACAGCCTAATGAAAGATCATTTGCACACTGAAGGTAGCTATAGCTAACAGCAATTAAAATTGGGTATTATGATATTTCAGGGAAAATTGGTTATCTTTGCCTTTCCAGTGCCCTGGTCACACCCTTTAACTGATCTCTTATCTTCTACTCTTTCAAATCTTACTGGACTCAATCCAGTTAAATTAAAATCACAGCTATAAAAGATCTTTTGTTTTCATTGTATTCTTTTTAGCAATGTATCCCTTTTTTCAGGGAAAAATACATCCACGTTAGCTCTATAGAAATGTTGGTTTACCAAATGCAGCAGGAGCAAAATGGCCAAAGATATGCAGTTGATCCTTCTGTTTTCAGGTGCTTCTCCTCAAGAGTCTGATTTCAAGGTTGGTTCATATTAATCTAGGCTCAATCTGCCACCAAATGGCGAGTCCCCCAGGCACCTCCCCCAGCCTTTTCAGCCTCAGTCTTCCACCAGCACTGGGGTTTGCACGGTGACAATGACCACAAGATGACGTGACTGCAAAGTATCTACTGGAAAAAAACTTTTAAGATGACTTTGCATTTATACTGGAATTTTGTTTTGAATTGTTGAATAACAGGGATATTGTCTTCAAGTGCTCACAGAATATTGGTCCTTAAGGGATAAGGCAGAAGGAAGCAGGTGAGTGGAAAGATGAGGAAGTGTGCCTACAATCCACTTATCATGTCACTGAGCCTATACACTGCAGTCAGAGGTGTGACTGCAATTCAAGGATGCATCCACAAGCTCATTTGTGCCATATAAATCAGCACAGGTTATATACCTTCAGCCTGCACCCTGTGTTTAAGTAGGGCAGGAGCTACTCCATATTCCTTAATAGTTCATGGACTTTCCAGGTGAAAAAGGGCCCATACTTTAATCAATTACATTTTCCTTTGCATTGCTGATTTATTCCTAGAGTAGAACGCCACCATGGCAGAGAAAAGAAGTCAAATAAAAATTCAGGATGGGGAGTGTCAGCTCCACTGCTGTAATGCTCTTTGGTCTTGCAGTACTTGGAAAACTATTGTTCCTACAGAGCTGCAGCAGATTTCTTTTTCTTTGAAAGTGTTTGTGTTCATGCAAAGTTTAAATCATTTTGCAGATATCTTTGGGAAGGTACCAACTAACTGAGTCCAGGGAATTCAGCATTTGGATTTTACCATCTGTTAACTCCAGTTTGACTTTCTATTGCTTTGGCCTGCATAGGTCCAAGTGGTCCAGGCTGCCTCTTTGGCCAAATCACACCAGCCAAGTTCCACCCTCAGCAGCTGAAGCTGTCCTGTGCTGCTCCTCTCTGTTAGCACTGCTGAAATCACACGTGACTCTGTCTATTTTAGGCAACAATTTTAAACACATACTAAAAGACACCCTCCCTCTGACCAAGCAAGTAAAACAGCAGACATCTTGACAGATGAATAATTAGGCCCTACTTACACTGCCAAGGTGTACCCAGCATGCATGTAAGAATGTGTTAGGTAGGGTTTACTCCTTTTCAGCATAGAGAGTGCTTTATGAATGCCATGTGGAAACAGCATTGAACACTTTTCTGAAGCAGGAGAAATGCAAGTAGATGAAGACCATTCCTAGTTGTGCAAGCTTAAGTAAGGAGTAAGGACAGTCCAAAGGCATCCAGGGATGGCTTCAGACAAGAAAAACTGCACCCTCCCTGCTCCCAAGTATTTCACCTCAGGAATGCAGGCATTTACATTGGCATTAGCTATTTGGATAGGGACAGGTTTGTTGCACTTGAAGAAAACTCAACAGCAAAGACAATGATCTGTTGAAGTCAAAGACCAGCAAATCAAAGGGCTGCTATCTGACCATAACATCTGAGAAGTGAATCTGAATGACTCTGTCCTGACTTTGCCAGGCAGAGCCTGATTCAACTCAAGGTTATAACAAAATGCTACTTGACCTCCCTCTTCCTTTGTTGTTGTTGTTGTTGTTGTTGTTTTAAGGCAGAAGTCTTTGGTTTATTTGAAATTAAAATAAGAAAATTCAACAGTATTCAACATCTTACCTAAAGATCCTACTTATAGCAATACATTTGCAGAGATGTCTTTGAGCATGCAGAGTAGCAGCAGCCTTTTAGATGGAAGAATTTCTATCAGCATTGAACAAGCTTTAAATCAAATTTTCAGTGTATTTTATAGTTGTGACAGTTACTGCTGATGAATCTAATGGTAGCAATATCCCAGAAGTATCCTTGATCAGCCAGGGCCTTTACTGGGTACATAAAATTAGACAACAGACTGAAGCAGCTCATTGGAGCACGGAAGTTTCTTTTATTACCCTCAGCTTTAGGATAGTAACTCCATCAGAAAACCGGCAAACTGTTACTGCAGCCTAATCACCAGTGAACATCTCTCACTGTCTTTAAATTAAATTCATTATCTTTCAAGTCAAGTTATGCCTCTCTCAGGCTAACATGACTCTATGCTGTCAGTCAATGTAGGACAGAAAATGAAGTTATCCAATGCTCACTCAACCTTGCCCATCCAAGCCAATTGAAATTAAGATGGGACTAGGAGTTCTTGTTCCATTTTCTCTCTGTTGGTTAGTCACAGTCTTAAAGTTGATTAATTCTAGATGTTCCAGTACTCAGCATGCATTACATACACTATGTGGCTGGTCACATCAGTTCAGGTCACTTATAAAGTTTGCTGTCTTAGGTGTTACAAGGTCAGTACCATTTGTGAGCTTATGTAATTTATTTGCTGTACGTAAATATGTTGGGTTTAACTGTTAATATTTTAGAATCTTAGAATCAGCTGTTTACCTATGTCAGATGTGCACCTCTGGTTTGCATACGGGACAAGCCTTATTGTATTACAAATTATATAAAGGCTGAATTTCTGAAGTAATTTGCTGGAGCAAGGAGGAGGGGAATAAATATTAAAAGATTTAAAGATTAACAATTCTGTCTTCATACCATCCCATTAGAATTACAGAATACCTAACTTTTCTAATACAGATAGACCTGTTAAATTATGGATCCACAAATTCAAACATAGTACACTGGCAAACGTCACAAGAAATAATATATGTGCTTTTCTAGATGTCTATGAAACATCCTATACATTGAATTAGTCATTTTTATATCCTATGTGTTGAATGACTACAGCTTTTCTCCCTCATTTATGGATAAAAGTAGACAGGCTAAGCAATAGTTTAAGAGGCAACACCATATGGAACATGGAAGTCCCAAGTTTTCCCTTCTTCTGACTGCTAGACACATTTGCAGAGATACTACATACAGAATTATTTGAGATAGCTGATGAATTGTCTTTGAAAGCCTGCATAGGAAGTAGGGCATCTCCCTACTTTTAATCCTTCATGAATAATAAGAGCCCATAACTTTGCAAAGGCTGCCCTGTATTTGTTGCATTATGAAAGGACTGGCAGCAGCAGATCTCAGGTCAAGGCTGATGGGAGGGACAGCTCTGAAGTCTGGCCCTTGGGCCAAGTTACACAAACCTGCTGGCCAATCAGAGAAGAAGACTCATGTCAGAAGCAGGGGAAACACATACAAGAGTTAGCAATCCATAAACGGGAAATCCTTTCCATATTCAGGCAAAAGTGGTAAAGGGGAAATCACAGCATTTCCCAGGAGAAAGAGCACCTACAAGACTGGTGCAAGCATGCAGAATTACTACCAGTGTGGTGGCACCACTGTTCCTCTCCTGCACCATTTGTAATTTGTCTTCCCAACAAGGTAAAACATGGAGTAGAACCTGCAATACTCCTTACTCTTTAACAGGACACAAATGACTATTGAAACTAAATGGAATTAGAACTAGATGAAATTAGAATTGGAACTAGAACTTCTAATCCTGACCATTCTATGATTCAAAAATAGACTCAGAGAGCCCTATTACTTGTTTATGGATCAAGCTGTATAAAAAGAAATACCTCTAAAAAAGACAATTATAGACATGCCTCTTTTTATGTCTCCACCAAAGTGATTGCAAAATGCAGATGACAGGTTTCTGCAAAGCTGAGCCCAAAATCTGGTCTCCTCAGATGCAACTATCCTGCCAAAGCTTCTGCAGAGTAAGTAAGAAAGTGAAAATAAGTTCTTTCTGTAATCTTTAGAAAGTTAAAAATCAACAGAATTCAAACCAACAAGAGAGAAAAATGGTTTTATCCCAACTGATATAGAATTTGAAATTTAGATAAAATCAGGAACACTCAGGTAAGCTGTGTAACAATGATGAAGGTTGTATTCTCTTTAAAAGGTTCATAGTGTACATAAAGCCTTCTACAATGTGCCATAAACAACCTTCAATACTTTTATAATTAAGATATTGCTGAAGAGAGAGGCATCATCAGAGCCAAGCTCAGGTCCAAGCTGGATTACTTTCTAAATGAAGGTCTGTCCCCATTAACCACAGACCTGCAGGTCTATGATTCAGTAATCTTCTCACCTTGGGGAGGCCAATGGATTTCTAAGGATTATGAAAGATCTCTAAAGAAAAGCTTTATTGTATATTGTCTGTATATTGTATATTGTAAGCATATTGTCTGTAGTTTAAGCTTAAGCTTGCAACATCAAACCAAGATATGGAAAAGTACTGCTTAACAGAAGCCAAAGGCAGCTGAGGCCTAATTTAGTGCATGAAGTTACTTGGGATGAAAAAGAGAGCCTCAGTGCCATGAAAAATGAGCAGTAAACTTAAGTTTCCCCCCTGGGACCATGGGCCCTGATGCTGACCATTTCTGTGAGATGTTGTGAAAGGAGTGGTTTTGCAGCTGTTTTTTGTCAAACACTTTTGTTTTTAAAACAAGGTGGTTTTAAGCTTGTATAATAAATCAAGGTTGTATACTGGATCAGAAAGACTGGATTTCATGAAGTCCCACAGCCAGCTACAGCACCTCAAAATACTTCCAAACTACCTTCTCCCCCCTTCTTTTCCTAATGCTCTCAAGATCAATTTCACATAATTCCTGGTGTAGAAACATTCAGCTATACATCTTCAAAATCCCACCGAACCCTCCACATTTTAATAAAGCCAGATACAACAGACCAGCTTCCAGGAGCAAGGAAGTATTTCAGAAATTATCAGCATTAAATGACATTCTCTTCTAGGCAGTTTCACTCATAATATGAGGCTGGGGGTTTCAGACAAGTTTCATGCCTTCCTGGGAAGAAAAATAATAGTTCCTGATTGTGTACAAACCAAGTACCACTCTGCAGTTGTTTGACTACTCTAGTTTGAGACCCAAGACCTACAAAGAACCAGATGGATGTGATATGACAGGCAAGTGGGTGGTGGTTGATGAGAAAATGAACATGAGCTGACTGCAGTGTGCGCTTGCAGCCCAGAAAGACAACTGTATCCTGGGCTGCATCAAAAGGACCATGACCAGCAGGTCAAAGGAGCTGATCCTGCCCCTCTACTCTGCTCTCGTGAGACCTCACCTGCAGTATTGTGTGCACTTCTGGTGTCCTCAACATAAAAAGGACATGGAGCTGTTGGAACAAGTCCAGAGGAGGGCCCCGAGGATGATCAGGGGACTGGAGCATCTCCCATATGAAGACAGTCTGGGAAAGTTGGGGCTGTTTAGCCTGGAGAAGAGAAGGCTGCATGGAGACCTCATAGCAGCCTTCCAGTATCTGAAGGGGGCCTATAGGGATGCTGGGGTTGGACTCTTCAATAGAAACTGTAGTGACAGGACAAGGGGTAACGGGTTCAAACTTAAAGAGGAGAGGTTTAGATTGGATATAAGGAGGAAGATCTTTCCTGTGAGGGTGGTGAGGCACTAGAATGGGCTGCTCAGGGAAGTTGTGAATTGGCAAGGCTCAAGGCCAGGCTGGGCAGAGCCTTGGATGACATGGTTCAGTGTGAGGTGTCCCTGCCCATGGCAGGGGGGTTGGAATTGGATGATCTTAAGGTCCTTTCCAACCCTAACTATTCTATGATTCTAAGACTTCTGTGATATGCAGATGAGGTTTTCCTTCCTCTCCTCTTAGTTTTACTGTCATGTCTTTCAATACCTAGCTATTTTTGGCAGTCTATGTCAATGTGATATTTAGAGAAAATTATAGACAGCTAGAACAGACTGTATCTAATCCATGTATAGATGGAGATAATTTTTTCCTCTTACAAAATTCTGAAATTCACTCATCATATGTCAAATTCTTCTATGTGCATGATCTACGTGTATCAGATTTCTGGAAGAGATCTACCAGCTCCTCACCCAACCACTATGGCCACTCTGTCAGGTTTGCCAAACTTACTTGTTTCCCTCATATTAAGAATTAAATTATAGCTCTTCCCCTATGCATATTTCCAGTTTCCCAAAGGCATTTCCAGTTTATTGCTTGCGTATTTTTCCTATTTAACACTTCTTCAGATCAGGTGGCTGGTTTTAGTGTCCATACTTGTTTAAGCAACACACTCCCTGTCCTCTGAGGATTTCATCCAACATACGGTCATCCACTGTTGTGTAACTTTCTTGAATACATCCCAGCTGTCATTTCTCATAACCCTTGCTTACAGCCCAGAAAAATTTCTTTGTGCTGGAGCAGCAAGTTTCTTAATGGACATGTGTGGGAATTACCCTTATTCCCCACTCAACACAGCAGGTGTGAAGTATTTATAGACTTTGATTGGTATAAATACCACAGTTTAAAAATAGAGACATTTGTATAGTCCCAAACAGTTACTTCCCCTCTAACTCCTACCTAATTGTGATTAAGATGCACAATTAAATATGTGATGTATAATTAAATTACAGCTGCTTAACAAGTTGTCACACAGCAGTTGAACCACAAGATTGCCTGTGAGCTTGCTGCCTGAATGCAGCAGGAATGATTTGTTAGCTGTGTGGCTGCGGCTGTAGCTGAGGTGAAGGAAGAGGCAACCCACTGCTGCCTTTTTGCTGCTGCTAGTTTTGATCCTGTTTCTTCGCTCACATCTAGGAGGATAATAGCTAGTGAGGTTCCTTGACCACTCCTCTTGACACAAGCAATGCTAAAAGCTAACCCAGGTCACAGCTGGTTAAGAGAGTGTCTATGCTTAGTGTTAGGCTGACAAATTTTACAAGAGAGAAAAATACCTCATTTTGGCTCAACTACAGCCAGACACATCTGCTGTGACATCTGCCTGCAGCTTGAAATTGCCTTGTCTCACTTTTGTTGTGGACTAAGACCACATGCAGACAAATAACACACACACTTGTTAAGCCTAAAACCATCTGAGTAACTTCCTTTAGTCTCCTGGGATATTTCTGTTTTAAGAGATTTGGGGCATGACACTGATCAGTTCAGCAAACAGCAATGACAGATGATGGTGTTCCTAAACCCCTTCCAATTTCCTCACCTCTATCACCTCACTCTTTTGTGGGATTAACTGATCAAGGAGCTGCTAAACTACAGTTCCGTAAGCAAGCAGTGCAATGATGTGTGCATGCACCATGGGTGCTTGCATGTAAAACTTGTTAGTTTAATTTCAACCCACTTTTGTTGGCAAAGCAAGCCACCACAGCATGCACCAATAGAGGAAACAAGCACCTGAAGCAAGGGGACTCTCTTAGCTGTAGTAATAAGGAATATTTTGAAGGAGGATGTTTCTATGCCCAGAATAAGGAATCAGGGCTAGAGAAAACATCAAATCCAACACCAAGAGGACCTGGTTCAGTCACTGCTGCTGTGCTCAAGGCAGAAATTAATTCAAACTTCTACAGCCTCTGCAGCAAGTCAGGTAACAGCAATCGCTTGTGGACTTAATTATGAAGTTGTGCCACGCTGTGCTGACAGAACATTAATACTGCCACAAGGACATTACAAGGATGAAAACCCAAGAAACCCATAATGAAAAGGAAACATTATGCCACTGTGATGAAAATACAGTGTTAAACTGCTGCCCAAAGTGAGGGTTTTTTCCTGGCCACATCTAATTTATACGTATCAATGCAAGCATCTTTCCATAATCAATGGCTTTGTTATTCTGAAAAGCAAAAGCCAACTCAAAACATGAGGTTAAATTAACAGACACAGGGCAGGCCGGGGGGAGATTAGGTACAAATTGTTCACAGATGTATTTTTTTAATTATTATTATTGGCTGTGTTCCACAGCACAGGGGGAGGGGAGGAGAGGGAGGAGGAAAAGAGGGGGAAAGGAGGAGAAGGGAATCTAAAACTTACTGGTTGACCTCCCCACCATCTGTGATTGAATTTCTCTCGCCCTCGAAGACTGAAGCTGGCATCAAACACTGGGTCATACATCGAATTGCCAACGATTCCATGTGATTCAGGATAGAGTCCCTTTGTGCAGAAGTACCTTAATTAGTAAAACCCTAATGCACACAAATCCAGTTCTCCATAGCTATCTGCAAGTACCACTGAATTATTGTAAAATAGGTATCCTTGTAACTGCACACCAGAAGTTTTAACTTTAAGATAAGCACATTTAAAACTGGCTGTAGTAATGAAAGCGATAGGACATGATTGAATGGTGCTAAAAAGCATAAAAACGCCTGTTACTTGATAAAGTATTTTCACACTGGTGAAAAGTTAGTTTGAGGCCATCTAAAGTAAGCAAAAATTTATGAAAGGATTGATTTGGACTTTTAGTTCCCTCTCTGGAAACAGTAATTCATTGTCTGGTTGCAAGAGTAACACTTAGCATTTCCATCTTATAATGTTTTATCTTCACCAGAGCCTCTGTGAGATAAGTTATTTCCAAGAAAGAAAAAACAAAAGAGGCAAGTCAACCAATGCCACAATGCGATTTGTCCATCAGTAAAGGCAATGTAAGAAATTTCTGCTCTCCTCCCTTTTTCCTGGCCCTCTCCCATCCCCAGCTATTTGTTTCTCCATCCCCTCTTTTCCCATTTAACATTTGTGGAGAGGCTGCAGGAAAGAAAGGAAGGAGAAAAAAAATGCAGCTGTAGGTAGGAAGTCCCTTATCCCAGTCTTTGGAGTCCTGTCACATGGGAGCATTTGCATGCCAGCATGGGGACAGGCTGGCACCGGAGTGCAGAAGTGGTGGCTTGTTGTACTGCAGGGCCAGCTCAGCATCCAACACACTCAGCAACTGTAAACTGTAAGTCAGCTGCTAAATCAGCCCCACTGACTTCAGCTACTCCAATGAAGGAACAACTGCTGGTTGTATTCTGGGTAGGCTTTCAGGGTGGTTTTTCCACCCCCCTAGAAAAACTTCAACCTGCAATTACACAGCAGTACAAATAACTGCTAAAGCAGGCATTAGAAAGCACACCAAAGCTGTAACAGAGTGCATAATGGTGAGATACATTATCTCAAAACGACAAAATGAAGAATACTTAACTGAGGACTGAAAAGGATGGACAGTGAAGCAGTTTCATTAAATAAAACAAAACCTCGCTTCCCACAACCTACATTTCTGCTGCAGTGCAACATTTTATCATCAAAAAGTCTTTCACAGGGACTTACAGTAGCAAGGGTGTACAAGTTGGGGAAGGTTTTTGTAGGGTAGACGGGTCTCATGTAAGGAGAATGCGTTCCACAAGATCCTGAAAAATCAATAGCAAATGCAAACATTAGGAAGTGGAGTTCTCAGACTCAGAAAACAAGAACAGAAATTGTCATTTGCTAGGACTCAAAATGCTGCAGAAACTGATTAAATTTTAACCCATTTAAATGAACATCCGGCTGCTTAACATTGGCAGATCTTCCCATGGGACAGTAGTAAATCCACTCATGCACACTTTGTACTTCACAATAAGCAACTGAAATAAAGCAGACAGAGGACTAGAGAACCAGCTGCATTTCCAAAAGCTGTTTTACTTTCTGAGCTACCTCTTTCCAGAATTCAGAGTCATTGGGAGTATTTGGCTAAGTAAAACAACATGAGAAAACGCAGGCTAATTCTGAATGATAAATACACCAAAGCTGCAGTTTCACAATGAGCCACCTTCAATATTTCTGAATCAAGTGGAAAATTTTTTGGGTACCTCCCAACTAGCTTATAAGTGCATGGTACATATAACATACTGAAGATTGCTTTGTTCGCTTACAAAACCATATGAAAGCCACTGATTCTGACCAGCATTCCTGAAAGCAGCAGCTCTCTCCACTCTGACTGCTGGGTGCTCCTTTAGCCAGAGCGCTTTTCAAGTCATCACTTGATGCCACCTAAACCAAAGCAGACTTCTGCCATTTCATGGAAAAAAGAAAAGACTTAATCTGTGTCAGACCTTTCAGTCAGAGGAGCCCTGCATTTGCCGCAGCCCTTCTACACACCAGCTCACACTTACCTCTGTCACTCAATAAGCAGTGGAAACAATGGGGCTGCAAGAGACTGTCTTTCAGTTATTGCAAGAAAACTGATGTACTCACTGAGTTTTTCAATATTGGGCATGACCTTGTTCCCTTTCTTCATATATGATGCACGGAAACCATCAACAGAGAAGATGATCAAAGGGGGACGAACAAAGCTAAAAGCAAAAGCACCAGGAGTGTAAGGCAGCATTACAAAGTGATTTTCATTTCCACTTGCTTGCTGAGACTCCAGAGAATCTAAAGTACAGTTACTACATTTGATACATGTCTATAATTATTTTGCTTACTTAACAGACAAGCACACATTGATAATCTTCACGCTTAGTAACACCCAGTGTTCACTGACAGTCAGTGAAAGGGCTGAACTCCAACATAAAAGACAAGTTCCCTGAGCAGCTAAAAGCATTTAGCCCAAAGAGGCAAGTGTTTATAGAAGCACAAGGAGAACAAAGAAAAATAGTATGCATGAGTACCCACCCTAGCATACAATCTGTAGTTAAAAACCACATGGCTTATGACAGCTGGTCTCTCTTCACAGACAAAAGCCTATGTGGCATTTTGAGTGAGCTCTTGAGGCAGAGCTCATTCTCACATAATAAAGATGACAGTATTTCATGTTACTTAATTACATTTTTATTTAGTACTGCTACAGGGAGTTGACCCTAAACAGGCAGCAATGGGTCCTGGACACCTGCTGTTGGGGTAAGCAGTCATCACTGTCACCAGTGGCACTCCTATCTCCTCCAAGCTATCTTCCTAATAGCACAGACTGCAGCACCTGACCAGATGCTTACCTCTAAGGCTAAGAGTGAGCCAACTGGTTCCTGAAGTGCTTACTTTCTTAGTGTTGGCCATGTGCTCAAATACCTCACTCAGTCAAGCCTGTTCTCCATTGCAATTTAGAACCTTTCATTTAGGAACATTAATACAAGATTCAATTAAAAAAAATGGCCTGAACTATGTTCATATATGGCCCAGTCTGCAATTTATTGCAATCAGAAAAACCTTAAACCTTTTGGCTATGTTGGAAGAAAACAAATAGAGTTTGGCTACCTTCCTTATGTGGCAAATGAAGCAGACAAACCCATCAGCAGGTGATTGAAGACCAAGAGTTCAAGCACACATATCACACCATTTCTCATCTAGCAGCTCAAAGCATATGTGTTGCATTATTACTCTAATTGTCCAAATGGTGAAGCACAGGAAAGCATCCAGGCCACAGGCATTCAACCTGTGAGATGGGGCAGTGAAGAAATGCAGTGTTCAGAGGTCTGGGGCAGAGCTGGGGACAATTGGCCTTGTTGCACTGGACTTTGCAGTGGCGTAGGAAATACTTACCCTGCTGGACATTCAGGGGCCCTTATCTCTTCACAGTCATCATCCACCCAGTGGGTTTCTCCTACCAGAAAAGTCACATTGGAGTTTGAAAAAAATAGGAAATAAAATCTAGTGCCAGGTAATGGACTCCCTTGTCATAGCTCCCATGAATGACAAGCAGGTTTCTTCACAAAGCTGAATGAATAATCTGGTTTTATTCTACTCAACAAGAATATCCCAACTAGCAAGTAGCTCTTAAAACTGGAGCTAAGAGTGTCCTTTTGACTGCAGGAAACAGGTTACTCTTCGGGCTCAGTGGTCATCTATTTCATTTTTTTATATTCAATCTGTCAAAATCAGGAAGTGCTGCTTCTGGCTGTGAATTCCCACCCTCCTGCCCTGTCTCCCTGAGCTGATGCAGCTGGCTAAAAACACAGAACAAGATTCATTCTGGGGAAGAAAACCAGCTCTAAATAGTTTCCAGCTGATCAGCTCATGGATCAGGTGAGACTCAGACACAGCTAAAAAAAAGCATTAATACTCTTTCAGAGCTAGATTAGTTAAAATTACCTTATGTAATTAACTATTTTCTTCAGGGTTTCACCACTGAATGCTGTCTATAGAGTGGCTCATGACTTGCACTTTCACAGGTCAATTGAAAAACAAATGATCAGCTAATGAGCCTAGCTTCCTGAATCTGGCACTATTAAAGGAACTGCAGTTCAATTAAAAGAACAAAACAAAAAGCACCATAGAAAAGACCTGCAGGAAATATGTCCTGCAGCAATTCCAACTAACCATGACAGGAGATGGAGGGACTATTCCCAAGAAGGAAAGAAACCAACCAAACAAAAAAAGCCCAAACACACTATCCTCAGATAGGCAAAGGCACAAAACAGGAAACACTGTTCTCACATAAGGCTTGCTCCTGTTAGAGTGCCAGGGTCATTGAGATCATTTGTTATTAGCCAGTTCAACAAAGATTATGTACATTAAAGCTGGAGACATGTAAATTCTTCTGTCTTGACCCTTGTAAGAGGGAGCTCACAAAAGAGGCAGGACCTGGAAACTATACCAGTATTTAAGTGGTCTCAGCCCTGGGTTTATTTGAGAAGAGGAAGAACAAAATCTACGGCATTTACTGGGAAGTACAGGTTTCATTTGGATTCCAAACTCAAGAGAAAAAAAAAAACAAAAACAACCCAGTTTTCAGTGTATGGATCTGGATTATTATATTTTTCTCAACATATGCAGCTGGCCAAACTTGTGTGGAAGGAAGGCTTTCAAACTGTAACCCTTCCATCAGTAAAGTTAATGAATAAAAATCTAAGAACTAGCTAGGGCAAAAAAAATTAGAACATGTAGAGCGCATTACTAAAGAGCAAAATATCTGCTCTGAATGGGAGACACATTACACAAGACAGGACATGCTCCAAAAAGTCAGGGTAGAGGATCAAAATTATGCCTTCAAAACCCATCCACCTACCAGTGCATTGTGTACCTAAAGGTGGCAGCTATCTAAAGCCCATGCCACCATCTGTGAATTACAGCCATTCTGTATTCTTAGAACTCCACTCCCACAGGCAACAAAGCCTTCAGGTGTTAGGCCAAGTAGTTTAAGGAGTTTTTGCGGTGGGGGTGGGGAGAGGTCTTTGAAACAGAGATAACATATCTAGGAATGCTCCATTCCTTCCAAGACCATCAGATATCCCTGCTTTCCCTGTGATGCAGGCAAATGCATCTGAACACTTGTGTGTTTTGCTTTAAATTCTTGTTCATCCACCTACTCCTCTTTCTATGATCACCTCTACAGACGAAGACAATGCCGTTCTACCATCAAAAAATTAGAAGCATTAACCTCTGCTATTTCCCATGCAATTCCCCATTCTCCCCCTCTCCCGCCTCCCCCCCCATCTTCTGAAAAATCAGAACAGAAGATTCCTCCTTTATAAGAGCACTCTTTACCCACAGGGCTGCCTTCTATCGAGTTTGGAAAGATAAGTAGAAAGACCAAAGATGTACCTTTGCAAACGACTTGGTAATTAGTACAACAATCTCCTCTACTTAAGCAATCTTCAGAGCAGTGACAAGCATTGTCATCATTCCTGGTTTCTCCACAGCGATCTTTGGTACATTCCCAGCCCCGAGCTAAAATATTCATAAAGTAAGCAAGAATGAGAGATTATAATCAAACCAAAAAAGTACTCACTATACCCATAATGACAGCACTCTAGTCGTTAAACTGGGAGGTAAAGTTTATGGCCCCATTTTAGTGATTTCAAGACTTCTGAAGTTGGCATGTCAACCAGAAACAAAAAGGACCATTGTGTCCTGCAAGTGTAGAGGGGCTCCTCTATCCACCCACAAGTGCTTTTGCTACCGTCAGGTTTTGTACTCTGTGCTTTATACAACCTGAATGCCAGAAGAATTAGGGAAAGCAAAAGAACAGAAAGGATCTCAACAGAAAACCAGTGAGATCTGAACCACAAACTAAGGATTCTGATGTTTCCAGTTTTTTCTCCCAGCTACCCTTGCCCTTGATTCAGTGTCACCCATAGGGTGAGATTGAGTATAAACCACAAAAGGTATGAGTACAAGAGCTGTTCTTCAAGAAAAAGCATGGCACAGCTCCTGTAAAACACCCCAGACCTTCTCATCTTGTAAAATGAGGTTAGGATCTAAGCATTTGTCTAAATTTGGGTGCTCTCTCAAGGACAGTACATTGATACATTTTGGAATAAGGATGTAAGCATATTGTTTTCCACATCCTAGCTCAACCAAGAAGAAACTTTAGAAATCATTTTAGACAACATGCAGCCAGCAACAAACACACCACATAAGAGCAATGTCTTTTACCCCCTTTTCTCCTTCATTTGGGACCTTTTTCTATAATTATGTAGCATTTACAGATGTACATGTGATAATTGCCTTAATAAATGCCTATGGAGGTGTATGACAATTCACACACCAGTCCCACGGTCCATGCAGGTATCCACACACATGTGGACATGGTGCACTGTGGACAGGAGGCTGAGAAACTTAATATCTGTCCTTTGGTAACAAGCATCTTGCATTGCACTGGAGGTCTTCAAATAGAGCCTCTCTTTCTGCAGACATTTATACCAAGAACAAAAGAGCATCAGCCTAAAAATCAGCAGTTTTTTCATACCAGATTAGCTCACCATTTTTTCAGTACCAAGTTATTAAAGTGATACTATTACAAACAGAACTGAGGAAGTCAAGAATTTCAAGCATTGAGCATCCATGGGCAATGATATTTTTAACCATCAGACTTCTGGCTGTTTAGTAAGTGTAATTCTTTGATAAAGCAATCAAAATTTTAATGGCAGAAGTATCAGGCACCTGTGTCAACTCTGACCACTGTGCAAACACACACAGAGATGGGTACAACTAATAATTTAAATGCACTATACTAAGAAGTGAACCATGGTACTCTGGTGCTCTTTGAAGATTTTCTTGCTTATGACTCATGAAAAAAACAGAACAAAAATGAACTCGGTGCTGTATTTCTGTCCTCCAGGGTCCAATGAATTGAAGTCAAACGTTTTTACCAGTGTGTTATATGCATCCTGACATCTGGAAATCAGAGACTGGAGCCCAGCCTGTCACCTGCAGCTCATTCCCAAAGGACCCATGCTGCTTCAGTGCTTCCAGCTTCTGAGGCTGCTCCACAAGCAACCGTTTGCCACAGGAATGAATTGCTCCAATACAAAGTTATCACTTGCGAGAAAAAAAGGATGGCTGACACAGAATGATCAACCTCCAGCCTTTACCATGGCTCTTTTCACTGCAACCTGGAGGTCAAACTGGTGCCTAATCACAGGGTATTGCTTTTAATTGAATACCAGAAGATCTATTTTTCAAGTAGTGTGAATAGTACCCTGCTTTTTTTGCCCTGGAAACCATGGCCAAAGCCCAACAGTGAGGAGCAATAGGTGCACATCCCTATTGCTTCTTGCAAGGAAACATGGGCTTCAATTTGGGCTGAGTTGAGCCTGCCCAGCAAGGCAAGGTGAGGTAAGGAAGAGATGCAGGTTATGCCAGGGAACGCTGGTTCAGCAGGCAGGTCCCGACTGCTGGCAGAAACCAGATATCAGCAGCACCTGGCAGTGTGGGACAGGAGACCCATCGTACCTGTCTTTAAGCACAGCTCATCAAAGTCGAAGCAGCAGCTGTTGTAGCTCTTGCAGAGGTTGTCACAGCGGCAGCCAGGAGGCTCTGCCTCTTGAAGTTCAAAGCATCTGTTTTTGCAGGAGCCAGAGGTACTGATCCAGGGGGAATCTGACAGGACTGTGTGGAACAAGAAACAGGGCAACATCTGTCAGGCTGGCAGCGGTGTTACGGGTGGCTCAGCCCTGAGCCACTCGGATGAGCAAAACCTTGGCTGCCTGCTCTGGGGAAGGGAGCAGGGAGAGGAAAAGGGTTGCTTGAAGGGGGAAAAAAGAAGGAACAAACTCCAAAAAGGTTGCTCTTTTTTTGGGGAGGAAAGAAAGAGGAAGGAAGCAGCATGCTGTGATAACGTCCTGCAAAGAAACAGGCTTTACCTCTGTAACAATCAAGAGATCATTAGCAGAAATGTATTGAAGTCTCCAAGGCCCTATTCCAGGAGCTGAAGCTATTCCTCAGAAGCAGGCCTTTGTTTTCAGAAGCCAAGTGACATTTTCATGGCTGGCTGGGCAGTTTGCATAGGAAAGGAGTGCAATTAATCTACCCGAAGTCAGCAGGACTTGGTTTGCTACACTGGAAGGTGCCAAATCAATGTCAAGCATGAAAGAAAACTGTAAGATGCTCTATCTTTTGGTGGGTTTCTGCAGAGCATTAAGTCATAAAAATTTAACAAAATACAGAAATAAGTAAAAAAAAATAAAAAAAATAAAAAAATCAATGTATTTAATGTGTATAACTAAATGAAGGACTGCCAGCCTGAAAACCATGAATAATGTATTAGACTTCAATAACCTGTTTATTAGTAAGGGCCTTTACTGTCACAGCTGATATGTACTTCTCTGCTCTCTTCTCAGAACTTAGTATTTTACACACTTGATATATTTTTATACATTTTTCCTGTGAGAGAATTCTACATAGCAGCTTACATGAAGCAGGCAGGTTGTGTGCTACTTTCAGTGTTAATCATTTTTTATGAAATAAAATAAAAATATTATGTTATTCCTTAGAAACAGAGGTGTTCCAAGGAAAATTTCACAATGCCTTTTGCTCCTTGAGAGACCTATTAAGTCCTTGAAATTTTCTTGGGATTTGTTGGTTTAGACCACGGTTTGGTTTTGGCAAACCTCAACCATGATTAGCAGTATGATTTTTAAGAGGACTGATGCAATGGCACTTTTGGGAAACAGCTGCTCTGATCTTTTCTTATATATTTTCCTATTCTTTTACATAGTTAGAAGTTTAGTCTCCATGTCACTTGAGAGGAAACCTCTTCCCAAACAAGATGGCATTATCCCAATACCATGAGAATGGATGGAAAAGATGATGAACAGGCAGTTTGAGGTGACATTGTGGTGGTTGATGTTCCATCAGCTCCCATCCCCAGCACTACTCCTCCACCACTTTCTTCAGAGTGGCACTGGCACTAGTTGGACACCAGCACAAACCACTTCAGGGAGCAAACCTGGAAACAAATCAACCCTACAGCAGGATAACAGGTAAGAAACTCAGACCTACCACAATTGCAGCCATGGACCATGGCACTGGCAAGGTACATTTGTATGAGTGCTGGAAAAGGTAGTAGTAGTAGACAACTGTGTCTCTCTGCTGTTGGGTTTGGGTTGGTTTTTGATTTTCAGTAAGGTCAATAATGCTAAGAGCAAGTAACATCACATACAGAGTGAAGTTTCACTCTATGGTACATACCATGCAAACATGTTCTTATTGAGCCATCAGTATTTTGATCATCTGGAGTCCCAAGAAGCTAAATGTTGTATATCTATGCTGGCAACACACAGATCAGTATTTTCTTTGCTCACATAAATAGGCCACAAAGCTACATTAGAAAGCGATCACATGAGAATTGTTTCAAAGCATGCCAACACTCAGATATTTTCCTACATATGAACTCTTGTTCCTTATTCTTAATGACAGCTGCTTCCTGACAAATGCTTCTGAAAATCTGTTACTAAATAATATTTCATGTTATTTAACCTTTTCTATTACTTTCCTTTTTGGAAGCTAGGTAATATACAATCACACATTCAGTAAGCTCCAAATCAAAGACATTAGGGACTAAAAGGTATTACATACTAGCTCACACTATATATCACTCATACTGGCATTGCCCTCTTCTTTTCAAAGGAATGAGAAATATCATTTCAGAAGGTCAAAAAAACCACATCAACACGTGTTTAGGAAAGAGAAGGTTTAAATCCGATTGCAGATTACATAAGGAACAGAGTCCCTGCAGCTCAAGGAATGCCTAGCCGTTGTGAAGAGCAGCTCATTTATCTGGAGCTGGAACAAACTGCCCATCAAGGCTGTGCAATCTCTGATCTTGGAGATTTTGAAGTACAGGTTAAACCAAGATCTGTCAGGAGCACTTCAGTAATAACTGACCATGTTATGGGATATAGAGAAAGTCTACATACCTGTTCAGGGTCCTCTCTAGATCCATTTTCTATAACTGCAGGTAGGGTTTCCATTTCAGATAAGAATGGTTTCGCCCAACTACCTTGCATGTTATTTTTTCACATCTCTTTACAATCACATTATTACTGATGTGACAAATTATCCTAAATTACTTAACAAATTCAGGTCACACCTCCTGAGCCAATGTAGGACACTTTCTATATAGCAACAGGAAAAAGGGCTTATTTTAATTCCTGTGATCTCTGAATACATTAAGATCATTCCTTTGTTTATAGTGCTTGACCTTGCCTCTGCAGCCAGACCATGGTTTTCAGGTCATGCACAATACCATGGCAGAATAGTCTGAAAATACATCATCAGGAGTTCCAGCCCTGGTGAGCATGTTCAAATTAACAGAAACCCCTGTACAGAACAATCCTGCACAATTTCAAAGCCCTTTGCAAAACGCCTGCATCCCTCCGCAGCTCCTGCCATCAAACCATGCAGCACAACCGCAACATGAAGATCCTCCCCTCCTTATTTAATACATAAAGCTCCTCATGTCCTTTCCTAGGCACTGTTTTTTTTTTTTTTTTTTGGCCAACTGAGCTCAAAACAGCCATCTGAGGATTGCCTCATGTCATACAGGTTTGACAGAGACATTACTTGGGGCAATAGTGCCTTCCTGATTCAGTCCATGGATGTTATTACATTTCCATTGCAAAGTGTCATATCCAACTACTTGCTCTCATTCTATCCAATTACAATATTTAAACAAACAAACAAACAAATAAACAAATCAAATCCCTTTACTTTCAGTAGTATTTTGGTCATAGAACTACACAACATCGATGTGCTTACATTGTCATTACAGGAAGGAGACTACCTGATAATATTACACATTCTCTTTTTGTGAATACCTTTGCAATGAGTAAAATTTCAGTGAAAAGCTCATAAAATAAAAATAAAAAAAAATAAATAAAAGTCCTAACTGTTGTAATACAAGAAAAGCAGAACTCAGTTTCTAATGGAATGCTTAAAAGTCCAGGGAGAAAGGACAGAAGAAACTTCAATGCTTCTCCTTCCAAATCTTACGCCATCATCCTCTCATGAAAAAGGAACATGTCTTAGGACATTAAGACCATTTTTCCTGCAAGCTCTTACAGAGATATCTAGAAAGCTCATAAAGCAAATAACTAAATTATGAAAAAGGGGGAGCCTTGGTTCTTTAATGTCTTTTAGAAACTTTAAGTCAAAAAGCTATTTCAATGGCATGATTTGCTGGGTACAAATATTCAATATCTCAAAACGTATAAAGGTTTTTATACCTCTACACAGTAAAAATAGAACAAGAAGGGGTGTTTAGGAACTATGATACTTCTTTGACATGGCACTAAGTAAAAAAAACATGTTGGTTTTGACTCATGGAGGAGGTCTGTGCTAGATGAAAACTGAAATCTGCTTACAGTCCTGGCATACCTCTGGAGAAATAACTGGTCTACACAGTAGTGGTTGGTAAAGAGAGTGTTTGGTCAATCTAATAATTAACTCCAAACACCAAGAAACTTGGAACAAATAAACCAAGGCAGGGTGATGTTGCAAAAGAATTTATACCAATATTTTCTTCTGGATATTTCATTGCACTGGACTTCTGAAAATGTAACTGGAAGTCATGCAATTGGGAGAGCCTAAATAGCTTATTTGATCACTGTGCTTTTCATTTGTTAGAAAACCAACTCTCCAGTGTTACTTTTTACTTTCTCCTTTAGCCAGATGCCACTGTAATACTTTATTCTCTGCTATCACATCCTGGTTTTTTACTACAATAAAAGTAACCAAGTTGCATAAACACAGAAAGGACAAAACCCTCCATCTCTTTTCCATCTCTCACTACCACACCCTCAACTGCACGACTTCAGTGCCAAGAGCTGGTCCAGTCCCACTTATCAGCAAATTCTCCACAGAGTACCAAATGTATCCCATCTCCTGCTCTCTTGCAAGAGATTCGGTATTGCTTTCTATTTTTCTGGAATGCTGAGCTAAAACTCCTGCTATTGGAAACAGCACACAGCTACTGATCCCAGAAGTGGTGGCAGTACAGAATCAGAATGGTTTGGGTTGGAAGGGACCTTTAAGATCATCTAGTTCCAACCCTCTGCCATGGGCAGGAACACCACTGAACAGTGCTGGTTGGTTTAGCAGAGTTGGCACTGACCAGTTGCACTGGATTCCCAATATCAGACCTTTGAGACTTCAGTACAAATCAACTGAGCAGCCCTGCACTAAAGCCTAGATGGTCACTGGTGAAAAAAAGAAACTGGCAGTCAGGTATGGAAGACATGAAATACAGATCTTTCACATCACTATTACACACACTCTGCAACTACACCAGAAGATAGAAATACATATAAAAAAAAGCAATTTTTTTATTGTTACATAAAGATCAAAAGCAGCGGATGCTGTCCTTCTGATTATCTAAAATGCCTTTTCTCACTGATCAGCAGCCCTGATTGTGGTTGTTATTAAATACCAATTCCCATGAAAGAGGACACAGATACATTACCAGGAACACAACAAACTTTGGCCACAGTGAGCAATTTTGGAATTAAAATTCACGTGCTATCCTTACAGACAGGCATTGCACATGAAACCCTTTCACTTCAGTTTCATTAACCGGCTCTAAGTCAACAACCACAGGTTTCAGTTTTCCTGCCAAAGGGAACAGACACACAAGTCAAGCCTACTTTTCTTTAAAGAAAAAAATTGACTAGTTTTCCATTTAATGTATTTTTCCATTCAGACTCTGCACGAGCTCACAAACCCCTATCCTGCCCAGAACACAAACAACAGTCTTCCCTGTGGCGTGTTCTTGCTTTCCTCCAAATCAAAAAGGAGACTGCAGAACAAAACCAGAGGACTCGGCGACAGCACATCTGGGTGAACACCTGCTCTCCTCTGCCCGGCCCTCCCCGCCGTCAGATGTCTGCCGTCTGCTGTTCGCAAACCAGCATGACCTCAGGAGCCGCAGAAATCCCAGCAGCGTTTCTCAGCAGCGCCTCTCGAAAGCGTTCATCAGGTTTCTAGAAACCGCTTCAATAGCTACCAAAATAAAGCCAGGACTCTTAAACCCACCGGGGAGCTTCTCCGAGCTCTTGAGGGAAAGTGTGTGGAGCACAAAACATGACAAATGCTACGGACGTGCTCTGAGAGCAGTCTCTGAGACTGACAGCACTCAGTCCTAAAATAAGGCAGATTTTCCATAGTCACATGCACACAGAGCAAAAGTTTAAGTAAATAGGAGACCTATAGGTGAGTCCCAAAGGTCAACTGACTCAGGCTCGGCGAGTTATTTCTTCTCCTCTATAGCCCAGAGGGAAGAGGAACAAGCAAACTACTGTTTCGGAGTAGGAGTGGTTTCTAAGTACACTATGTAACATAAGGGTATTGCGATGTACAATTTATGTCCGTTACTGTACCTGAGATCGGGCCCTCATCCCATTCTTCAGATCTCCTAAAACGATTTGCTGTAAATCCCATGCAGACATTTACTCCAAAGGCAAAAGCAAATAAAGATATAACCTGCAAAAGTAAAACAGCAAAGTAAGCAAACAGTGCAAAGCGCAGTGCTTGCTCGCTAAGAGCACTACGATTAAAGGGGCAGAGATGGTCCTCTGTACATTGGAGCTCCCCAGCACTGCAGTTCCCATCACTGGAGCAGCAGCTGACAGCGTCACCCTTGGAGAGTAACACGAACGAAGAGGGCTTTATGAATAAAACATCTCTTGCTGAGGCTGAAACGCTCCTTTTTGTAGGAACTTATTCAGGAGAGCAGGGCTACTCCTCCTCTGAAAGCAAACACGCTGCTCTCCTCCCTACCTGGCGCGGGCGGACGCAGCCCTCCCCAGCCATGCCAGAGCCTGAAGAGCCTGCGCGCACCCTCGCCTTTTCCTTACGGGGAGCGCAGAGCTCTGTTTGCTCGGGGAGTTGGGGCTATTAGCTACAAGTAATCCCACCTGGTGAGGTTGACAGGCTCGTGTGATTTGTCCAGGGGGTGATTTCATCATGTTTCACTCACAAATCGCAGCTCCGAGTGCGAGAAGCTCCAGGCATCATCCCTCACTGCGCCCTCCCCCAAACACACACACGCACACACACACACGCTTTTATGTGGTTTCCTCTGGCTAAACCAGGGCTGTCTTGTGTTGCTGCGGCCAAGAGCTGTTCCTGCTCATTTTATTCTCCTCGCAAAAGTAACATGGCTAAAAGAGAAACCAAATGCATCCCCATCTGGCTCAGAGAAGAAAAACCGGAGGGAGAGAAGATCACTCGGGGCTGAGAACTTAAAATATCCTGGTGCCACCTTCAAATGCCACCCGGTGTTGCAGTGCGGTGGGATCGGTGCTCCCTGTGGGTCTGGGGAGTTTGGGCACCCGTTTCATTCTCCATGGGTGCTCGTGAAGTTTCCAACTGTGTTGCAGAGCTAAGTGTCCCCAAAACGGGGGACACCTTCAGAGCAGGGCGTGCTTCTGTGGCAGTGCAAAGCTTGGATTGATGGAAGAACAAGCAACTTATCTGAATAGCTGGAAACTACAGACTTCCAGAAAGGAAGATAAGTGATATGTTCCCTCTGCTCCACATTTTCCAGTGTTCATCAACAACAACAAAAAGCTCAGCTGCTTGGATAAACACTTCTATTTACACAGCAAATGATAATGCTGAGCAGAATTATGGTTCAAATCAGTGACTTATATATAATTTTCCAAGGCAAATTACTTACCAGTGTAGTTTGGCACTTTTTTCTCCGATGAAAGTTTCTTTCATTTAAGTGTTTACTAACAATCACATTTAAAGGTAGAGTCTAGATTCATAAACCCTCAGAAGGTCTAGTGGAAGGTATTCCCCCCATGGTAGGGGGGGTTGGAAATAGATGACCTTTAAGGTCCCTTTCAACCCAAACCTTTCTATGACTTTATGATCTTACGATTCTATAGTCTGAGCTTCCCTTCAGACCTGTCCCACATTCTATACTGGCATGAAGAAGCACAGTTTTGTCTTCTTTAAACTATCTTGCAATATTAAACACATACAACTTTGAGCTTTGTTTAGAGGCACCTTTTACCTGCTGCAATATCCCTCCTTGCCCACTGTGCTTTACAGAGCAGAGGCTAAAAAGCCCCCATCTTCCTACCAGTGTATTACCAGCCCACCAGCCCTTGCTGAGAGCTGACCCATTTTCATGCAGTTTCTAACTCAAGTGGTTCCATTGTGCGGCTGCATCTTTGCACTGCAAGGTTCAGGTAAGTGTAATTAGCCTGAAAAGACCTACGTCTTAGCCACACAAGAACATCATGCTCCTCTCCCTTGCACAGACCAGGCTGTGAAGTCAAGACCCATCTTCTAATGGTCACTTGATCACTAGCTGGGTTGGGAATTAAATAGATTGCAATAGGCAATATTTTTCTAGTAAAAAAATATGTGCATAGAGGTCTAGAGAAAAGTAATCACTAACATTTTTACCAGCAGTTCTGATAAAACTCTTCCCTGTTAGCCTCTGGTACATCCTATGGCTAAACAACTTCACACCTAAACAGTAGGTAAGTACAGCAGTGTGTGACAGCAGCAGACAGGAAACCAAAGGTGTCACAAATAAAATCACTCAATGGTATTGCCTACATAGCTAATGGAATTCATGATTTCACAAGCAAAACATGGGAATCAGCAGCCCCAAGGTCTCCTCTGTCCCAGGACCCTCTGGTCACTGAATGACCCAGGCAAAACACAGTTGGATTTTCAAATCCGGTGGCCAGTTTTGAGTGCCCAAGCTAATACGTCCATTCAGAGGTGCTGAGCCCTTGCTGTTCTGCACCTCTTCCTTACCCACAGATGGTCAGTTCTTTTGAAAGGAAGTTCCTACATAAGTTAAAAATGGCCACCCAGAAAATTAAAGCAAGAAACAAACCCCCAAAATGCAGCAGCATGGATGACTTCTACTGACGTGAAAATACATATCTCATTTCTCCATTCATGTAACCTCTCTGGACCTCATAAACAGCACAATTCTACATAACTGGAGGAGCTCATTTCATGTTTCCTGGCCTATGTTCAACTCTATTACATTAATTAACTTCCTTTGTAATATCCTTTAGAACTATAGATGATGGTGACTCTGAAACTGCTAATCTTTTTCATATGTGTTATGTAAGACACATTTTTCAGTAGCTCTGAACTGACCGCATACCCAGATGCACAATCATCTTTCTGTCACAAGGGCTCTGCCTAAAGCCACCCCACAGATGCACAAGGAACCTATTAGAATAAACAAAGCCTAATGATTTTGTTCAGGCAAAATTTCACTGCTGGGATCACTGGCAATTAACTTTTTAAGCAATTAATTGCTATTTTACTCATCAGAACAGGAAAGACTTCAGCTGATGTATTCCCTGCCCAAGAATGCAGCAGTTCAGTGCAAGTTTTAGGGCATAAATGAAACACATTAAAAAGGAATTTTAACGAGACCAACAGAATATGAAATATCCTTCCTCAGTCATTGTGCATAAGAATTGGTCTTTGGCTTTTATGGCTTATATGATCATACTGATTATTTAATTCGGAATGCAAACCTTCCAACCAACCACTAGGTGACACTTTACATGAGAAATTCATCCTGTAACACGTCAAGTTGCAAGCATTCATAGAATCGAAGAATCGTTTAGGTTGGAAAACACCTTTAAGACCATCGAGTCCAAAAGTTGACATAATACTGCCAAGTCCACTACTAAACCATGTCCCTGAGCACCACATCTACACCTCTTTTAAATACCTCCAGGGATGGTGATTCCAGCACTGCCCTGGGCAGCCTGTTCTAATGCTTGACAACCCTCTTGGGGAAGAATTTGTTCCTAATATCGCATGTAAACCTTCCCTGGTACAACCTGAGGCTGTTTCCTCTCATTCTATCACTTGTTACTTGGGAGAAGAGACCAACATGCACCTCACTCCATCCTCCTTTCAGGCAGTTATAGAGAGCGATAAGGTCTCCCTGAGCCTTCTCTTCTCCAGACTAAACTCTCCCAGTTCCCTCAGTTGTTCCCCATCACACTTGTGCTCCAAGCCCTTCAACAGCTCCATTGCCCTTCTCTGGACCTGCCCCAGCACCTAAATGTCTCTCCTGTAGTGAGAGGCCCAGAACTGAACATAGAATTCGAGGTGCAGCCTCACCCAGTACAGGAGGATGATCACTGCCCTGGCCCTGATGGCCATGCTATTTCTGATGCATCCAGGATGCTGTTGGCCTTCTTGGCTGCCTGGGCACAAGCTGCTCATGTTCAGCTCTGCCAATCAGCACCTCAAGGTCCTTTTCTGCTCAGCAGTTTTCCAGCCACTTTTCCCCAAGCCTGGCATGTTTCATGGGGTTGTTGGGGCCCAAGTGCAGGACCCAGCCCTTTGCCTTGTTGAACCCCATAGAATTGGCCTCAGCCTATAGATCCAGCCTGTCCAGATCCCTCTGCCAGAGCCTTTCTATCCTTCAGCTGATCAACACCCCTGGTTGTTGATACCAACCTGCCCAGCTTGGTGTCATCTGCAAACTGATTGAAGGTGCACTTGATCCCCTTGTTCTGATCATTGATAAAGACATTAAACAGAACTGGCCCAAGTACTGAACTCTGGGAAACACCGCTTGTGACCGGCCACCAGCTGAGTTTAACTCCATTCACCATGACTCTTTGGGCCTGGCCATCCAGCCAGTTTTTCCTCAGCAAACAGTTCACCTATCAAGCCATGAGCAGCCAGTTTCTCCAGGAGAATGCTGTAGGAAATTATGTTAAAGGCTCTTCCACATAGTTAATATAAGAGAGGCAGTATTTACAGTCTGATTAAAACTACTTTTTCTTAATCATTTCTTTTTAAACGAGACAAGAAAATGCAGAGAAAATAAGCATATTGGCTGAATCAGAGGCTGGAGAAAGAGTGGGCTCTAAAGAAATGAGCCTTTTCAGTTGCTCATCTCCACATTGCACTGGGTGCTGAATGCAGCCACATCAGGTGACTGGGGGACCAGGGTGAAAACCTCCAGCATGCCTGACAGCAGCATGAGAGACAGAAAGGTGAAGGACTTCTCTAAAGTGACCCAGAGCGCTCACCACCCACCATCTCCCCACCAAATGCAGCTTCCATATGTAGTCGTGGCCAAGGAAAACAGTTGGGTACCTGAAATAGCAATTCAAAGAACAAAACCTTCTGATAAACTATAGATATTCAAGCAGTGCCAATATCAAGCTTCCCCAGATACAAGCTCTATGAAACCAAATAAACCTCCAGCAGCCAAAGTGAACATGGGAAGATGTGAGTACTTCACTGAAAACACCTTGAGGGTTTTTAGCAAATCTGAAGAGGCATGACATAGCAAGAAGAGCCAATTTGGTGCATAAAGGAATTTTAACCATGTTTTTTAGACTTCATATATTAATAGCTCAAAACCAAATATCTTTGGCTCTCAGCTAGTGCAGTGACTGATAAACAAGATAGGGAAGGAAGGGAAGGCAAGTGTGTGAGTGCAAGGACAGCAAAACCAGCCAGGGTCAGTAGTCTCATGACAAAAAGAGGGGCAAGATGAATAGGATTCAGGGCAGGATGGTGATGATCTGGGATGAGCAGTCCCTCAGCAGAGATCAGCCCAGGATCCAGGCTACAGCCACATAGGGGAGTTCCAAAACATGATTTCACAAGCCATGTGTGCAAGAAAATATACACCAGAGCTGCTGAATGACAAAGGAACTGTATCTGCTCAGCTTGTAAGAGCAGCACTGAAGACCTCAAAACAGGGTCACTGAGAAGTCCTTTTTACCTGATGGATGCAAAAGACTCCAGCAAGTGCTAGATAACAAATGGCTTGGGAACAAAAAGTTATGATCTCATCATAAAGGGTAAAAGAGGACACAGCTGTTCACATGGATGCATTAGGGGGTAAGCAGGATACAGAGGGAAAGAAGCATAAGCAAGGGTCAGAGTGTCCCTTCCTTGGGCTGCAGGACATGTTGTGAGAGTTACAGCAGCTTCTGCAAGTATTTTTTGTTCTTACACACATAAGAGCTACATTTTGTACCTTTTATAATTACTCCCTGGCAGGGGGCACAGGACTGACTGCACCACCATGGCCCCTGCTACCCCATGAGACTGGGAACACCCACAAACCAAGCTGTACACCCTTCTCATCATGGTGCCTGAACACACCACCTGTCAGCACCCTGAGGCTTGAGGAACACTCACCAGCTATCTGTCTGCTCATCACCACCCTGAGAGGAAAGGTATGCAAACCATAAGGCCCGGTGCACAGTGTGCTGAGGATAGTTTTCTTGGCCAGAAAGATCCATGAAGGGGTGCCAGACCCTCAGGGACTGTGACAGACAAATTAAAGTCTTCAACACTGCAGTTTGTTTCAGCCCAGCCCCTGAGGCACAAAGTGCCATAGGCACCTATATGCCCATCAACATTTCTGAGCACCCTACATAACGCCTGCAGGGCTCACAGAACTCACTGAGGACAAGCAGCAAAGCACGTCGCATCCTTTCTTTCCTTACCCTTGTCACATCCCTCCTTCTCTCACCCTCCTGTAAATACCCTCCCAAGATGGCTGGTAAACCATGTTCTGCACAAAACACAGGTATATATGGTGTATTGGGTGCATGCCTGTCCAAAATTGAGCCTGCATGTTCTGCCTACCTAGAGAGAGAAGAGGAACTGCCAGCCAAGGGATGACCCGAGTGCCAGTGTCTGCTTTACCCTTGTGTACTTACTGTGATGAGGCCTGAAACCCAATAGCCTAGTGAGTAAAAGGACATCATAATGCAGTGGAGAAATAAATTGTCCCCTACCCCACCTCAGATGCAACAGTTTCAGTGGCTAAATGAGGTCTGTGGATTTGGTTGATAGCATTGCAGCTCCTGAACCTGCCTCTGAAGCCTGTGGAGGAGCCTTGGCTCAAGTGCACCCTACACACACAATCACCATTCGTGCCTGCACACAAGCAGAGCAAGGTATATCAGTGAGATCACATCTTTTATCAGATGTCTTTATCTCCTGATAATGAAGTTTCCAGTGACCTGAAGAAAGCTCTCTGTGCCTGAATGCTCGTCTTTCTCCTCCCAGCAGTACTACAGCTGATAGACCAACCACTCCAACACAGGGTATTACATCTCTCCATGTGATCTGCACATGTCAGCAACAGTATTAACACTAGTTCAACATGTATACCTTCTTCAAAGAAACAAATATTTCCCATTTCAGTTTCTGGACAATATTATTATTATGAAACAGCAAAAGTGCTTCATTAAAATGCACTGAGCTCAGAACTATATTTCTTAGGATAATCATATATAAAAATTCTAGCATGATGCAGAATAAAAACTGTTTCATAATGAAAAATCAGTTTTGCATGGAGTGGGTGAATGGGTGAAGCATGACGCCAAAAAGCCCATATATGTTTTTAATGCAGCCCATGGAAGGTTAAATATGTCTTCACATCCTCATCCTTGCTTTCCATTACTTGAGATGGTGACAGGTGTCACAGGTGCTCATCGACAGATTTGCTGTAGGCTTCAGTGGTGTGACAATCCCCCATCTACTCCTTGACAGTAATATTGAGGTCTCAAAGGCCTTGCATGGTACCTTGCATGTGCTACACACATTCACTGTTAATACACTTGATTTTTACAAGTAATACAACCTATTCCATCCCACAAAAACCTTAGCAATTTAGAAACAATGAGTTAAAACTGTAAGAGAAAAAAAAAAACCAACAGCTAAACCTAAACAAAATCAAAGACGGGTAAGAAACTAGTAAAAATGCAACAAAGCAGGTTTTATAGACTTAGAATCATAGAATCATACTTAGAATCATAGAACAGGGTTGGAAAGGGCCTTAAGATCATCTAGTTCCAACCCCCTGCCATAAGCAGGGCCATGTCACGCTAAACCATGCCACCCAAGGCTCTGTCCAACCTGGCCTTGAACACTGCCAGGGATGGAGCACTCACAAACTCCCTGGGGAACCCATTCCAGTGCCTCAACACCCTTACAGTAAAGAACTTCTTCCTTATATCCAATCTAAACTTCCCCTGTTTTAAGTTTGAACCCATTACCCCTTGTCCTATCACTACAGTCCCTTAATTCAAATTGTATTCCTAGCTTCGTTGAGTAACTTGTATGTACATCCTTTACCATGTTTGAACTTTTCTCAGTAGACTATTAGCTTTGAGTCTCCTGGGTATATAAAACTTCTTGTGGGGACTTCCTCAATAACCCTGTCACATGCCTCTCCTGCTTAATCACTTTTACCCTCAGCCCAAGCTCTGTTTTGGCACACTTTTCAAACTCAAGGCTTGGATATAATTACAAAAATTCCAAGTGCTAATCTCACCCCTACAAGTAAAATGTGGATATAATTAACGCTGGTTTGTTGACTTGGAGTTTGTTTTCTTTGTGGAACCAGAGTTCCTGTTTGTTTGTTTGAAATACCTTTTTTTTTTTAATGTTTTTGGCTCTTGGAGCAAGAACGAAGCATTTTAATCAATAGTTTTTTTCTTGTTAATCTAAAATACCCCAACCCACTGACATTTTCTAAATAGCAAAATCCATTTTGATTTCAGTTTAAAGAGGTATGTCCCTAAGAATATTTTTCTCAGCTTGCCTGCAGCTGAAGCTGTGGATGTTCACGGTCTGGACACCAATGCTTCTTCTGGGGAAAAAGTGAAGCGTGGTCAGGCTGGGAACAGAGGGCTCTTCCACAACAAACAGGGACATGCTTTCATATGGGCACATTTTCCCTCTGTTTCTAAGCATAAAGAGGCATCTCAAGACTGAAGAACTGGCTGCTGTTATAGTGACCTGTAAGTGTCTGCACCTAGGAAAGCTTTCTTTGGCACTGTAAATGACTCCATGGACATAGAACAGGCTGTGGCAGTGTTAAGACAAAAAAAAAAAGTCTGAGAGCCTTCTGGGGCTTGAACCTATTTCACATGAACACAAGTCTGATTCAAGTACAGAGCTATTTGCATAAGGACTGCAAGACTGCACCACTAAATGCAATTAGTCCAGCAGAAAGGGAAGGAAATCCTCCATTAAAAAGAAATCCTGAAGAAATTAGGACAACTGATGCAGATGGCCTCTGGAAAATAGTTATTAAAAGCTGCCTGATCAGATTCAATGAGTGGACTCATGAACATTTATATGGAGGAGAATACAATAGGAACTGGACAGGCTGTTGCTCAAAGAAAAATGCATAGATACAGCTAACACTGTCACAAACTTAGTCCCCTCTACAGCCCCTTTTCTGGGGTACTGATTTACCTCACAGCTGAAAGACATTTAACTTACAAAAGCTAAAGCTACCTCCAGCAGTTAGAGGGGGGAGGTATTTGAGTCACTTGGATTTTCTGCCCTTTTCGTTCACAACAGAAATAAAACCAGCACTAGGGTCCAGGTATCAAGTGTCCACAGCAGTTCTGGCAGACTGGCTAGTTCTTGCCATCACTTCCACCCCTCTCAACCCAACCAACCATTCCTAGGGCCACAGTGACTGTCAAAACAGCTTAAAAAAATCCAGGTGCTGCAGTTGGATGAGCTCCCTGCTCTGGTCCTCAGCTCTGAAAGCAGTGTGCCTGTGAGATACAGTGAGCTGCCAACTGCCACTGCTTCTGAACCCGGAGCTGGGTACTGGAGATAAGCAGCATCCCATGGCCAGGGAGGCAGAGGGCAAAGCACAGACAAGCTCTTCCCCCTCTCTCTGCTGTTCCCAGGGGAACAGTGCCACGCTCAGCTCTCCCCATTTCCTAACAGGCATCTGCTGCTGCCTGTTTTAATGGCAATGCACAAAAGGGTAAAACAATTGCATGTTACTTTTCGGGTCATTTCGGGCAGATGGGCCACTTTCCAAGCATCACAAATTTTCCTGAGTTGAACCGTGTCACCACTGCTTTAGTCCAATGCCAGCTTTTTTTTCTGATTACAGCCGAGTGCAAAGATGACAAATGTAAGTACAAAGGGAAAAACATCCTGTTGGAACACTACTCCCTGTTTGCTACGGGTGAGAAAAGTAAAAGCAACATGTCAGCAACAAAACAATGTGGGCTGTTTCTGGATTACTTCTTTTAAACCCATATTACAACATGTAACTGAAGAGATGTCAAGCTCTGCAGGAATGCAATGTACAAAACAAGTAAAAGAAGGAAAGTGCTAAAAATCAAAAATATGCAACTCTGAGCTAGCACGGATTTGCATAAGGATTATCAGGGTTTTTTTATGTAAATACTTTTTTCACCTTTCAGCATGAAACTTTGGAAAGGAATGAAGAGTCATTTTTTTAACAGATTAAACAAGCAGGCTTTAGGGAAACTCTGGCCACTTAAATACCAGTAGATTTCTTCACTATTTTAAAGCAAATAATCTAAGCTTATCTTTTTTTTTTTTCATCTAGCAATACAAGAGTTTCAGAGGGAGTAGGTTCCTCAGCTTAATGCTTGCTGACTGCTGTAAACCAAAAGCAGCTCTGCTTTGCTCATCCATCACAGAAAGCTCTCCCCCCAGTAAATCTCTTTCACAGCAGACAACACTCCAGTCAGTTTGAAATGATATTTGTTGAAGTTTCTCGGGGCAGAGGCAGATGTTCCTGGACATCCATAGAGAGCCTGCAAAGCAGCTGGGACTATTTAATTTAGCGTCCTTTCACTGCCCCCTTCTCCAAGATGCTGTAACCAAACACCTTTGAAGGCAACATCTGATCTAATCCACATAAAAAGGACTTTAAACTACCATTCTGGTGAAGAGAGTGGAGATGCCTTTTCCAGCCATAGTTTTGCTAGTGTAAGGAAAGCTCTCTAGTGCATGCCGTCCCTGCTCAGGTATGCAAACTCAACATTTCATTCTTCTGGGTGAGGAGTTGACCAGCCCAGCTTCTTCTCCCCCTCTTCTGCACCATGCTGACCATGGGAGTTTCACTGCTTGTGTGAGCTACCTCCAGCTTGGTGCTGAGGGCAGGCTGGTGCTGAGGAAGTCTATGATTTAATCACCTCAAACAAAACATAACAGGACAAACAAAACAAAAAACCCAACACTGAGAAAAAAAAAGCGAGGATGGAGCAGGGGGTTGGAACTTGATGATCTCAAGGTTCTTTCCAATCCCAACTATTCTATGATTCTATGAAAACAGTCAAGGAACAGCAGTATCTTTAGGTGGCAGCTGAATTCAGCAGAGGAGGAGTGTCACTACCCTTGGGGTGAGCCAGGTTCACTTGGCACTGGGACAGAGCAGGAGCACATAGAATCATAGAATCAGCAGCTTCAGCAAATAATCCAGGTCTGATGCTGCCTGCAGCAACTTCCAGGACTGCACAGTAGTAGCTGAAGGGCACTCAGTATCCCATGACTGTCACAGACATGTCCTGTCATCTGTGGGGAATGCTGGGGTGGCTGGGCAAAGGAATAGAAAGGCAGAAAAAGACATCTTAGTGTTGGGGACAAACAGAGACAAAATGAATTAGGAGAAAAAAAGTGTGGAGATTCCAGAATGGAATCTTTCCTTCTTGTTGCCTTATTGTTCCTTCTTGTTAAGGGGCCTTGGTGGAGGAAACCATCCTTGTGATCTGTGCTCTATTGTAAATTCTCTGTTTCAGCTGTACTCTACCACACAAGTCCAATGTAAGTTAAGAGACATCAGAAAATTAAAGCCTATTTAGGTGCATTGACTTTATGTGGTCAGGCACAAATGACCTGAGTAATGAATCCTTTTGGCCATCTGAGATTGGAACCCTTCAGGCTGTTTCCTTTAAAAGAGGACTTAGATTGTGGCATCAAAGGATTCTTTGGTACACTCCTGTCATTTACAAAGAATGTACATAAAAATGCTGCTTCCTTGAGCAGGGAAAGGAATCCTATTGTTTTGGATATCCAAGAGGCATTTAAAATCTTCTTACATTTATCCTGAAGGGCCACCATCTCCAAGGGAATTTCACCTAATTTTATAGCAGCACCCCTGTCCCACCCCAGGGGGGGATGACCTTGCCCATTTGCCTCTTTTCTTCACTGCCAACTTAGCTGGCCAGCCTCAGCATGGCAAGAAACAAAACCAAGCATTAACAGGTGATAGCAATGGAATTATTACAAAGTGTTATTTCACCGGGACATTTTCTCCTCACCCCCTCACAGCAGCCATATTTTCATTCACAGGATGTTTTGTCTCAGCCAAAATTCCTGTTGAGGGTGCAAAGAGAGCCTTTGAGGAATGTCCAGAGGAAGTTGCAACTCTCCTAGGCTGAGCCACACACTTCCAGTATCATCTGCTGCAGGTACCAAACCACAGCTGCAAACTCGCATTCTTCATTCTCTAAAGATGTCTAAGCCAAGCCTTGTTTTGCTTGTATACAGCTTATGAAGCATTTAAATACTGCACTCAACATCCTTCACTGATCCTGATACAGATGAGGCCTGGGCTATCATTGGCCTATTCTCACTATCCCACTCACATCTGAGGCCAATGCAAACATACCAAACCAACTAGCAATGATGTTACAGTTCCTGAAGTTGCAATCAGTGTTTCTCTGTCCCAGCTTTATTAGCCCTGACTCTGAATTTAGCATTGGGCTGATGCCTGCAGACCCAATGCTGCTGCCACAACACAGGTTCCTCACCACCATCCTGTCCCTGCTCCAGCAACCCCCACCAGCCTTTGGCCATCCCCCTGCTCTCCTGTCTTTGGTGGGTAAAAGGTTTTCAAGCTGTGGCATTCATTAACACACCAGGGATGTACAGATGACTAAAAAAGTTATCCTGCCAGGGGAAATACATAGCAATAGGTGAGCAAATATTCAGTAGATAGTAACTTTTACCTTGAAATTCACTTCACTGTTGTCCTGGTTTCAGAAATCAGGACAAACTGTCTTTGCCTTTTTCGCTGCTATTTGTCAAGAGTGCTGGTGCATCCTGCTGCACCCGAATCTGGTCCTGCCTTAAGGACTTGCACTTACATAGGGCAGTTTGGAGCAATTCTGCAGAGCTGAGCTGCTGGAGTCAACTCATTAAAAACACAGGGAGTGGGATGGGGTGTCCCTAGACTATATTCCTCCTCCCTACTTTGTTATGCTGTTTGCAAAGTGCTGAGGGAAGTGTTCAGATCCTGTCCTAGGTTTGCACAGGGCTCTGCGTAAAACCTGGAGTGATTCCCTGTGGAACCCATTTGGAGAAGTCACATGGATCTTTCACATGGAATTTAAACAGTACACAACAACAAAATAGCTCTCAAACGTTGATAGAGCCCATATGCATTTATTTATGTATTTAACTTTTTTGTGTGTACCCAAGTGACAGCGACCCACTTCTCCTTTACTCTAAATGCAAGGAGCTCACAGAGTTTCATGGGATTTGAGACAAAGGAAGTCTGTGAGATCATTTGTTCTGACACCCTGCAAACACAGTCATCATCTCATCCGGTGATGAGCCCAAGGGAGACTGCATCCCAGCTGGGCTGGGCCAGTGTAGGTGGTTCAAAAGCCCCTGTCCAGCAAGATGCAGCACAGGTCAAGGATACCACCACCTTTGCAAGCACATGAAACCAGTTTGTGTTACTGGTGTGTCAGCAATAACAGGTTTTGCTCCATTCCCATAAGTGACCCATTAATTTGATGAGGGACCATAAACAAGCACTTACATTCAATGGGAATTTGGACAATGTGGTACTAGCCCCAGAGCAGCCTCATGCCACCACCTTTCATTCACCTCTCAGAAATACTCATTCCCTCCACTTCCAGTTGCACTGATGTCAAAGGATTACATTTGGCATCCTTTGGTAAAGGCTGCTGTGCAAGTGCTGCTATTAACAGCTACAGCTTTCAAGAATGATGCTAGCATATCTTTAGCTATCTGGCATTCTAACTCAGCTGGTGTCCTTGTTGGATAACTGGGAACCTCAGTGCTGCTGTCACTTTAAACTTATCGTTTAACCGTTGTATTACATTCTCTGAAGTAAGGCAAGCTTTGCAGAATATACATTGCTTCACAAATGGAGCACTGTTTTGTTTTCTTAACATCCTACAGAGGCCAGCCTCCTAGGAGGAAACATTTTTATAACCTTGGACTTCATGAGAAGCGCTTTCACTCACCACACATCCAGCGGGATGGGCTGCAGCACTCATGTAAGCTGTAGACAGAGCCCTGACACCACTCAGGTAATGCAGCATTTCAAACCTGCTTTGCAACAGAAATGCCTGATTTCCTGGTGGGGACTTTTTATATCAACCAAATCAATCCCCTGCTTTGACTTGCAGAGCTCTGCGTTTCTATCATAGACCTGGTGGCAATAGGAGCAGCCTGCACAGCGCTGATGCTGACAGGAAACTTGCATAGATCAGTAGTAATTAGAAGTAAATCACAATTAAAATCTAAGCAAATCAGAACCGAAAGAGACTCAGAAGAGGGACCCAGTGATTAATACTTAAAAATCAGAGTAATTAAAACCATTATGAATCCAACCGGGGGGGAACTGCAAGGCATGCAGGAGTTTTATTAACTCTTATCACCTTGCCTCTCCAGTCAGCACTTTACATGTGGCATGGGGAGTTATGAAGAAATTACAGATCCTTGAGGTGTAACTGCCCTGATTAAAGAAATCCATATATTTCCTCTGGAGAAAAAGTCTTAGGTAGAGGTGCCTGTAATGGGAGCCCTGTTTAGACAGACTGCCTTTAAGTCTTAAGCACCTTAAAGGTGCTCAGGAAGCTCCAGACACTGGAAATTTTAATATAAATCAAAAGTCAAGTGATGTGGGAGCTTCAAACTCACAATTACGTGCTTGCATAATACTAGTCTTGTAGGAGGTAAATACAAGCAAAACACAAGATACTTTGCTTCTGTTTGTGCCAGATGCCAATTTTAACATTCGTTGCTATAAGGTAACAATATAAATGAAAGGCAGATTAGATGAAAATGGTTAAGAGAGAAGCTATATTCAGAAATCAAAACAAGCTATAAGAGGTCTAATATGGCTTTTAAAACACATTTTCTTCTTTGTGTATTACAAATACTTTCTACTTTCCTTATGAATCAGAGCACTTCTAACATCACCCCTGAATGCACACTGAGAGGATTTCTAACTTGCCAAATCCCAATCCAAGTTGCACTTGGCAAAAACACATTCATGCTACTTCATAGCCTGACTTTCCTTGCAATTATATTTATTTAAGGCTACTTTAACGAGCCAGAAAAACAGAGGGGGTGGAAGGGGAGGGAAGATGCTCCTACCGTACCAGCGGGTCTTTTTTCTCCATGACTGAACCTTGACATGGAAACATCACTTCTTGGCCTGGCAATGTCTCCTTGCAGATGGATGTGCTTGCCTGGGGAGGTTGCAGGCTGCCTTTGGCCCTGGCCACACTGGGCCTGGGTTCCCCAGGGCAGCACGGCTGAAGTCAGGGTGCCAGCTGCCTTGTGGGACAATGGCTCCATTGGGAGATAGCTGCTTGACAAAGGGGCTGCTTTCAGGAATGATTTTATATGCACGCATGTGACCTTTGCCTGAAATGACTCCATGGAAAGCATCCCTGTCCTGAAGCTCTGCTTTCAAATGCAACAATCTGAGGCACTTGCTTAATCTGTCCCTTTTTTACTTTCCTTTTTCACTTTTTACCACAGATGCCTCAGGACAGGTCATGTGCAGATAACAAGGTGGTGCTGAGCTTTTTCTGACCACTTAATACAGCTATTCACTAATGGATAGGATTAGTATCTTCACTTTTCAAAGCGCTTCACCAGAATCTACTAACTATAGTGCTTTTAGCTGCTTTTAGGAATTTAACTACAAAACCAGAGTACCCTAACTTCCAATCCCATATCCTGAGCCATCTTTTGAGCCACTTCCAAGCTCAGGCCACCTTTGCTAGAATGCATATACTTTTACATTTGTGCATCCAGACAAGAACAGCAGAGCCTTTGGATTTGTAATGGATTGGAGTGATTTATTTATTGGTTTTAATTTTTTTTAATTGCAACTGATTTTTAAGTATTTGAAGGTTTCCTACTTGACTGGATATAAAATAGAAGCTGTCAATAAATAGCACACATGAAAACAAGTATTGCCATAGCCAGGCTGGAGGTGGGGGGGTGAAGACGGAGTTTATCATCCTTACATTGAGATATGGCAGCAAATGCTGCAGCTGTGGTGAGTGAAAGGAAGGTCTCCCTTAGAGCAATTCTGTGTTAGGTTGTAGGGAAGGGCAATAGCAGGGTGCATCTTTAAGGTTAGCCAAACTTTCCTTTGTAAGATCTCAATTTTTGCTGTTCATTGCTCTGGCAGGCTAACATTCGCACTGACATTTCTGTGCTGGGAAATCAGGTTTTTGAGTCTATTTTAAATTTAAGGTAAAATTCACTGAACATTTTTCAGACTAAAAGGAAGGATGTGTACCCTGTTATTCTAATGTTAAAGAAAGTTATCTGTCCTTCCCATAAACAGATCTCAAGTTTACATACCCAAGAGAAACAGGTTGGACTTTGGGGACCAAGGAAGAATGACCCTTGTTAAGTGAATATGTTCATCCATCCCTACCTAATTCCAGCCAAATTTGGTCAAGTTATAAATCTTTAAGGGATCTTTGTGTATGTTCAGCACCCTGTGCAATTTATTCACACATCTTTGGGTGTCTTTGAGCCCCTTACAGACCATGGGTTGTTCTGTGGGTTTATTTAAAGGGGAAATTGTTTTAAAAGGTGCTCACAGCCACAATGGGATCCAGGAGTAGGGGTCGTATCTGTCTACCCATCACAAACACTCTGAAATAGCACAGCTGCACAGAACTCTCATCTCTCCTGTTAAAAGCATGTGTTTGTGCATGCTGGGGAAGGGAATTCCTTCTCAAATAAATCTAGGCCCCCAGACAAAATCAAACCTCACTGAAATCTCCCCACAGATTCCCCATCCATCCTCCCTGCTCCCCACAGCCCCTTTCCCTCACCATCAGTCCTTCAAGACAAGGAGCATTTTAAAAAAAAGCAGGATAAAATCAAAGCTTTGAGGATCTGCTGAAGAGGTAGCAGGTCCTGCTTTGTAAATGAAATAGGGCTGCTGCTGGAAGGACAGCATGGAGTACCTGATAATGTACGGAGGCCATGGAAGCAGGCAGATTCCAACTGTTTGATTTAGAAATCTTAGAATACAATGTCAGTATTTTTGTATGTCTCATCAAATAATTTTAGATACAAATTCAGTGAGAGATACAGAAGTATTAAATGCAAGCAATTTAAGAAATACATATTTTGCAGTATCTAGAAGCAAAATATCTTAGCATCTTAATGCAAAGGAGGAAAAAAGGCCCAAAGAAGAAACAAATTAACAATTCACAGGTCTCCCACCTCATAACAGGCTGTTCTCATCATTGTGCTCCCTGATACTTGTTTGAATTCCATTTAAAAGAAGATGCTTCTCACTTCCCTTAGCAGCTAATGTGCAGCCTGCCAGGCTGTTAGCAATTTCTTATCCTTTGATCCCCATCTTATTTTAGTATAACTTTTTATTATTTTTTTTCTCAACTTCATCCTATAATTTCTAACTATTCATTGCCCCAGAAATACATTCTTCTGCAGCAGAGGAGTTGAAACTCACTGCTACAAGTGCTCTGCTGAATAAGGGCATGTTTACAGAGCATTATAAGCTACCTGTATTCGGAGACAAGCACAAGCTTCCCCACTTGGCCTCATTGCAGCATGGTTCACAGAACTACCATGATTTAGTATTTCCCAATACAGTCTAAAAATACTTTGGCTGATCTTTACCCCCATTTAACACCACAGCATTCTTGCTCATATGGCTATCGACTCCTTTGCGTCATGCTCAGTTAAAATAAATCTTAGTCATCTCTCATTCTGTATAAACAAGCTCAGGCTATTTAGCAAAACAGATGCTGCTGTCTCTAGATGTCGTGGGGAGCAGTGGGTATTGCTTTAGATAATGCTTTGTCAGAACTAATGCACATCAGTGAGCACAGTTCAAGCAGGGGCAGTGGCCCCAGGCAGGGCACGGTCAAAGGAGCACACAATGCTGCAAGTGGAAGCCAGTTACCATCCATAAGGCCCAGGAAAGGCTTTAGGAATGGATTTTAACACATAAACACATCTTTCTTATGTGTAATCTGGGCTGCATCAAAAGGACTGTGACCAGCAGGTCAAAGGGGCAATTCTCCACCTCTACTCTGCTCTCATGAGACCTCACCTGCAGTATTGTGTGCAGTTCTGGTGTCCTCAACATAAAAAGGACATGGAGCTGTTGGAACAAGTCCAGAGGAGGGCCCCGAGGATGATCAGGGGACTGGAGAATCTCCCATACGAAGACAGCCTGAGAAAGCTGGGGCTGTTCAGCCTGGAGCAGAGAAGGCTGCATGGAGACCTCATAGCAGCCTTCCAGTATCTGAAGGGGGCCTATAGGGATGCTTTGGAGGGACTCTTCGTTAGGGACTGTAGTGACAGGACAAGGAGTAATGGGTTCAAACTTAAACAGGTGAAGTTTGGATTGGATATAAGGAAGAAGTTCTTTACTGTGGTGGTGAGGTGCCCAGGGCAGAGCTGGACATGTACAGGAATATAGCTGCTGCACTTAGGAAATATCCAGGTGCAGCAGGTAGCTACCTCCCACTTGAAGGGACAGCTCAGCTGGACAGACCGTGGGTTGCAAGACCTGGATGAGAAAATAAATAACAACTAGAGTCCTATTTTGATCATGCAGAGCATCCAGTCAAATGGAAACCAAAACTACAAGTTTCCAGATACACTAGGTTCAGAAATTAGTATTCAGGAACCTGATTTCAGAACAAATGTAGTAAGAAAACTACTTACATAGTTCCATGCCTTCATCTGTAGCCCAGACCAGGCTGTACTGGAGGGTTAATGAAAACAATAAAAAATATTCCTGCTTTTTCAATATTCAGAATGCAAGGAGATGATAGTGGGTGAGAGCAACCCTATGCAGGAAAAAAGATTAGATAGTCTCAGCTTTAGAACAACGGTTTTCCTCATCAGAATCAGAAATCTGAACATCTCTTGATCTTGTGCAATCAGAGGGGGCAGCTATAGACTTAAATCAGGCCACACATTGGGCATCTACATATGGATTTCCAGAGCTAACACTAAGATCTCATTTTAAAAGCTGTGTTTACAGCTGACCCAGACTGCTAGAATAAAGACCTTTTGAACATTGTTCCTTTTAATACCTGCATTTTCTGCATTCAGCCTTAAACAGCATTGTTGCAAATAAACTCATCAGAAAATCATCCTGGCATTTAAATATGCCTTGGGTAGAATGGCACCAAAATTGACCATAAGAAACAGTGCTTCGAAAAAATCACTCTATAGATAGTCATGAATAAAAGGAGATTGTGATTTACAAGAAATCTACAACCCCTCCTCCTGTTAATCTGTTCCATATTTGAGGATTGAGCATGAATTACAGTTGAAAAATATCCCGAGGGATTCCTTAATATACTGCCTAATCCAGCCATCCACCCCCTGCAAAGTACAACCTCATGCGGTTTTGCTTCATTAAGAGTTTCTCTGCAGCTCCAATGTCCCAGCTCAGTTTCACCTCCTGCAAACAGGTCTGAGCATGAAGAAATGGCTTCTGTGGCCAGAACTGTGCAGAAATATGTAATTCTCTACAAACATAATTGCACGAGCTGAGCTAATGGAAAAAGCACACTTTTTCCGGCTACCTTCTAGGCATGGCTGGAGTTACCCCTTCTGCAGTCTGAACGGGTGATGTGGTCTTGTATCTCTGGCTTTGCTTTGGCATGTTTTATTTTTCTTAACCCTTAGTTTACAGAATTACATCTGGATAACAGCTTTGCTCCAGCTCCAAAGGTTTGCCACTTCTCCTGTTTAGCAACTTTTGTCCTGCTATGAAATATGGTCTGATTTCCACTAGACGTTGCCTACCAGTGGGGATGTTACAGTGTCCTTTATCCTCAGTTTATGCCAAAATGTATCTTCACTTTGAAAAGTCGTCAGGCCCAGGGCTTCCAGAGATCCTCTCAAAAGATTAATCCTCCCTCCTGAGCACTGATTACCACAGTACATGAGGCTACAAGCAGCTGTAAAATAGCACAGCTCTGCAAACCTACACCATCAGGATACAACTCCTTGAGGGTATCTGCTATGGGAAGATTGGGGTGGAAGAGAAATGGGCATAAGCTGTAGCTGTGAGTGAACTTGTGCAGGAAGAAAAAGCATGGGTATATGAAGAATTGTAAAGATCATAAACTAAAGTACAGTTCCCCCTGACCAGCATGAAAAGGCTCTGCATGGATTGAATGCTTCCTCTGAGAGAGTGTGAACTTGCTGAGATAGAATCATAGAACAGTTAGGGTTGGAAAGGACCTTAAGATCATCTAGTTCCAACCCCGTGACAGGAACAGGGACACCTCACACTAAACCATGTCACCCAAGGCTTCATCCAACCTGGCCTTAAACACTGCCAGGGATGGAGCACTCACAACCTCCCTGGGCAACCCATTCCAGTGCCTCACCACCCTCACAGGAAAGAATTTCTTCCTTATATCCAATCTAAACCTCCCCTGTTTAAGTTTAAACCCGTTAGTCCTTGTCCTGTCACTACAGTCACTAATGAAGAGTCCCTCCCCAGCATCCCTATAGCCCCCCTTCAGATACTGGAAGGCTGCTATGAGGTCTCCACACAGCCTTCTCTTCTCCAGGCTGAACAGCCCCAGCTTTCTCAGGCTGTCTTCGTATGGGAGATGCTCCAGTCCCCTGATCATCCTTGGGGCCCTCCTCTGGACTTGTTCCAACAGCTCCATTTTTATGTTGNTCAGGCTGTCTTCGTATGGGAGATGCTCCAGTCCCCTGATCATCCTTGGGGCCCTCCTCTGGACTTGTTCCAACAGCTCCATGTCCTTTTTATGTTGAGGACACCAGAACTGCACACAATACTGCAGGTGAGGTTTCATGAGAGTATAGTAGAGGTGGAGAATCGCCCCTTTGACCTGCTGGTCACAGTCCTTTTGATGCAGCCCAGGATACAGTTGTCTTTCTGGGCTGCAAGTGCACACTGCAGTTGGCTCATGTTCATGTTCTCATTGACCACCACCCCCAAGTCCTTCTCTGCAGGGTTGCTCTGAATCTTTTCTCTGCCCAACCTGTGCCTGGGATTGCTCTGACCCAGGTGTAGGACTTTGCACTTGGCTTGGAGATAGCTTAAAGCTTTATCACCGGGCCATCATTCAGAGCACTCCAGATGCTGGACAAGACCAGAAAGGGGCCCCAGGGAGGGAGCAGAGAATTACCAGCATCGGGCAAGATCTTACTCCTTGGCTTGAGGGCTGACACCACAGTTTCTTTATCTACTTTCCATTTCTCTAAAACGTTTCTTTCTACACCTCCTATCCTTCTCTTTCCCGCATTGGTTTTCTTGTTCAAGGCCAATCCCCTATGCCCTATCACAAGAATCACAGAATCCTAAGGGTTGGAAGGGACCTCAAAAGATCATCTAGTCCAACCCCTAGAGTACATCACACAGGAACTTGTCCAGCCGGGCCTCGAATATCTCCAATGTAGGAGACTCCACAACCCCCCTGGGCAACCTGTTCCAGTGCTCTGGCACTCTCACAGTAAAGAAGTTTCTCCTGATGTTCACATGGAACCTCCTATGCTCCAGTTTACACCCATTGCCTCTTTTCCTATCACTGATAAAAACCCAGCTCCATCATCCTGACACCCACCCTTTACATATTTGTAAACATTGATGAGGTCACCCCTCAGTCTCCTCTTCTCCAAGCTAAAGAGACCCAGCTCCCTCAGCCTCTCCTCATAACAGAGATGTTCCACTCCCTTAATCATCTTTGTGGCTCTGTGCTGGACTCCTTCAAGCAATTCCCTGTCCTTCTTGAACCGAGGGGCCCAGAACTGGACACAATATTCCACATGTGGCCTCACCAAGGCACGGTAGAGGGGGAGGAGAACCTCTCTTGACCTACTAACCACACACACCCTTTTGAATGCACCCTAGGATGCCATTGGCCTTCTTGGCCACAAGGGCACATTGCTGGCTCACGGTCATGCTCCCATCCACCAGGACCCCCAGGTCCCTTTGCCATTCACTCCTTTCCAGCAGGTCAACCCCCAACCTGTGCTGGTCCATGGGGTTGTTCTTCCCCAGATGCAAGACTCTACACTTGCCCTTGTGGAATTTCATCAAGTTTCTCCCCGCCCAACTCTCCAGCCTGTCCAGGTCTCGCTGAACGGCGACACAGCCTTCTGGTGTGTCAGCCACTCCTCCCAGTTTAGTATCATCAGCGAACTTGCTGAGGGTACACTCAGTGCCCTCATCCAGCTCATTGATGAAAACATTAAACAGCACTGGCCCCAGCACCGACCCCTGAGGGACTCCACTATCCCAAACAACATCTCTAATCTAACACAGATACAGCTCCACTTCATTCTGAAGTTCCTAGTCTTGGTCAGTATGTACAAGTTATGTCAAATTCTGCATTCTGAACAAGATGTATAGATTTCTTAAATGAAACAATGAAATAGTAACTTGCAAATTGTAACTAGGGAACACTAGGAATTACAGTGCTAAACTTATCTGCTGCAGAAAATCTAGCATTGAAACCTGGTTTGTTAAGACTTGAAAAAAGATATTCCACTAGGAATAAGGGATATGTAAATTTTATTATTATTTTTCTTTTAACAATGAAGTAATATAAAAGCTACACAATCCCCACAAATTGTCCCCTTTCCACCAAGGAGCAATGCACCAGAGGAGAACACCAATCCATAAGTGAGAGTAGCCAACAAACACAGCCATGAGCACAGCCAACATACCCTAGAGAAGTGGAAAGTCAAGAAACTCCAGAGAAGGCTTACAGAGGAAGGAGTGATGACTTCCAAGGGGTTGGACACACAGATGGACTTGCAGGTCATGCAATAGAAGCAGCCTTTGAAACACAGTGAGGAATTCTGACCACCCACCAATTGCTATGCCAGCACAAATCTGCTGGTCCAACAGCCATGGCTTGGCTTGGTTATTCATGCACTGTTTGTAATTCAAGACCAGCAGGTTGACCTCCATCACTATAGTGCCTGGATTTCCATCTTCCTGGGAAGAACTTAAACATTTCAATCTTTTGAGGGCCAGGGAAATTGGTTGATTTTTTTGGAAGGAAAAACCCCTAAATTCTTATTTCTTATTGCTTACAATTGGGGTATAAAAGCTATTTCAAGTGAGTGAACAACTCATCCCTGAATTTCAAGTGAAACCCACAGAAAATCCATTCTGAAAGAAAGCCATGAGCCCAACTACAATGTGGATTAGGGTCTTCTAAGTACTTGACTGAGCAGCTATCAACCATAGTGATTGAAGTGCACTCAGTTCTGGAGAAAAAACTGAGAGCAAACTGGCCTGTTTGGGTTTGGATGCTGCAGAGAGAAGCTGCTGTGCAGTGAAGGGTTTTGGGCTACACAAATGATTTTGACTTGGATTTTACATATAACTGTTTGAGACTTCTTAAAGAGCTCCAGTTTGTTTGCAAAGCTTGGTTTATATTCCTGCTTACAATTTATCATCTTCTGCTTTTGATTCCTTACAACATCTGTGTCCTTTTTCCAGACCCCTCTGCATGGTTTTATTCACTAAAGCTTTCAGAGTTTTGTTTTTGTTCTAATGCTTTTGCCTTCTAAGTTGTTTTCATTATGATGTACACCACACTGAGTGCTCTAGCAGCCTGCGAGGGATGTTTTCTAAGAAGAATAAATTATGGGCATTAATAAAACAAAGCACAGAGCTTTTGAACATTTGGTTTCAACGTGGAAGGATTCTCTTTCATATGAGAATCATGTTGAGGATTTATTTCTAGGGGGACTCTTTCTGTTATTAAGATCTAACAAAGCAGTATTTTACTGAAGGCTTTTTGTTTTTTCCTTGCCCACTCTTGTCATGGTTCTTGCAAAGCTCTTCTGCTGTTTCTCATTTCACTGCAAGGTACCGATGTGCATATGAAAGGTACACTGTGCAGGGTTCGCTTTCAAGTTTTCAGCTAAGTGGGGGAAGGGAAGTTTTGGGGGTTTTGTTTGAGCTTCTTTTGTGGAGAGGGAAGAAGGTAGGATACAGAAACCAGGGGCAAAATAGTCCTTTAAAATAAATCCAGATCTTCCCTCTGTAAACACATGCCAAACTAATATACAAGTTAAGGCAAATTGGTCGTCTATGTTCACAACTGGGTTAGTGCTAAAAACCAAGAACACTATACGCAGGAGTTACAACATTTCTTTGGACCTCCTTGAAAAGTCTTCCTTTCAGTAGGCTCAGTCCTGCAACATAAGCAATTTAGCTCTCATGAGTACTTCTATTGACTAAAAGCAGGACCTGGATTTACAGGGTCACCTAAACCAACAGAAGAGTTTTGAATGCAACATTTTCCCATAAGTCACTTCCCATTATACCCTTTTGCCACCTGGACTCCATCTCCTTAAATCTGCTTTATTGGTCCCATATGTCTTTATTCAGTGAAGTGCTCAAGCTTTGATGGAATAGAAGGGGTATAAGCGAGCACTGAACGGCTTTTCTGAACCGGTGCTCCTGATTAATGCTTCCTTTCATATAGCTGTGTCCCTGCACAGCATGCACGGAACAGCCTCCCATTTGTAGTTCTCAAACACGCTGGCTTTCTCTTCCAAACCCACTTGCAAAATCCATGGCATCCCAGCTGCCTCTAGCTTGTAGCTTTGTCCTTTACGCGATGGAGGCACTGATTGCCAAGTACCATTGAGTGCTCAACACCACCAAGTGCTTAAACTCCTATAGAGTTCCATCCCTTCTGGTTTCCCAGAGCAGGGTTTCACCTGCAGTCCAGCAGGTCTGGGGGCTTGCAGCAATTTTGCCCCCTCCTTGTACAAACTCTGGCCACCACGGGATATCATTTATGTCCCCAGAAGATACAAACACATTTATACGCAAGCACACTTTTGCTTGGATTTGGTTTCTGGCTATTAGCAAGCTGACTCGCTCCATTAAGGTGAGCCTCTGGGCTGGTGCACAGGAATCCCCAGAAGTGGGAGGAGGATGGGAGGACAGATCACTGTGTCCTGCAGTGCTGGATGAACTGACTCTAGAATCATACCCTAATTGGGAAGGAGACAGCATCAGCTCCGTATATCCTTCCTGCAGCTTATCTCTGTGCACCTTTTTGTTTGCATTTCACAATGCAGAAATAGGAGAAAATACGTTGGTGTAGATTTCATAAAAGCAATGGCAATTTTTGTACCTGGACAGATATTCAGCAGCACCTAAACATATTTTAAATCTAATGTATACTAGCTATACACCTACCTTTACATTAAAGATTCAGTGTGATTACATCATGCTCCAGATCAAAAAGTGGGGGCTGGTAACCAAAAACTCTCTGCAGTGTTTGACTTGAGCTCCAAAAGAAACATCTGAAGGCTTTTATGGGTATTTACAGTTCTCAGTGGCAGGAATCAAGGTAAAAGCATCTTGATTGCTTCTTTTTATCACTTTCCAGCTGTGGTACAAAACTGAGAATCTGTTAATTGCTTCGGACACTGATGGGGTTGGATTGGCAGCAACAAGCAGCTCTGAGCCTTTTCCTTGTAACTGCTGTCATGAAAAACTCCCATGTGTTTCCTTCCTCACTACGTCTCACCGAGAGATTTACAGCTGTGCTTTAACCATGCACCAATGAGCCAGTCAAGATTTACAGCAGCAAATTTGGAGGCTTATCTGCAACAGAATTTTCCCACTGATATATAATCCAGGTCATAATTTATAATAAGTGCTTGTATATTTAATTAGTTGTATGATGAGATGAAATACTACAGAACAGTGGCCTAAACGAAGGAGGCAAATCAATGGCTCTGTATCTCTTCCTAGGAGGGTGAGGAGTAAGCAAGACCTGAGGAATGAGATCAGATTTCTTAGCTGCACCATGCTGCTCACAAGCAGCACCAAATAACATGGGAACACCAAGAAGTGGATGTTTATTTGCATATCCTGAGGTTTTGCTTCAGTTCTTGCAGGATCTCTTTCCATCAATGCTACTTCTGTCAATTTGTTTTCAGCTGGACTCCCAGGCTCACCAGCAGAGACAAGGACCTATACAGTGAATTTAAGCTGGTGATTGTATTGACTTGTTTAGCCACCTTTTGTTGAACAAAGGGTTTGAAAGGCATTTCTCCAGCACAGGACTATGAGGCTGGAACAACAAGAGGCAATGGGCTTGTGAGGGGATGGCAAAGAATAGGCCTGGGGCAGGTGAGAGCATAACACCCCTATTTTCTTTACATGCCATCTCTTGTCTCTTGGTGCTGTGTTCCTGGACAGCTGTCAGTGATGAAATGAAATACATGCCAGGAACAGGGACAGCAAAGCAGAGTCCCTGAAGATTGCCTAAGCCATACAGTTTCCTGTTACCAAAGCTTAGGTCTTCTCCCAGCTTATTACTTCTCAGCCAACAAAAGCTCAAAGCCAGCTCCTCCCTCTCATCTTTTTGGCATGTGCTCAGAGCATAATCTTTCTCCACATTTCAAATGTCAAACCTTTCATTAGGGCTTTGAGCATTTTCAGTTTCAGTTGTTGTAACCGCTTCTGCAACATATCCACGTAGCCAAGAGCTTATACAACTCATCCACCAGAGCAACTGGCCAGGCTGTGTGGAACTCAGTTTCCAGTTCCATTTGGAGTTTGCTGCTATGGGTCCCAATATTGAAATAAGCATATGTCAGACTCCATTAATGAAGAGCTGTTGAGCTGACTAAGAAAACTCAAAAGGCTCTCTCTCCATCACAGCCTGATCCCAGGTTAGTTTTCTTTGGTCCATCTCTAAGGTTCATCAACTATATTCCGGTCCATTACTCATAGCATCAGTGCTGATATCGCCCATTTTGGCTCAAAAGGTAAAAACACCTTCAGGCTCAGCCTGAAATGACTCTTATGATCCCACCTATAAATTCATTACTTCAAAGAGAGAGAAGCATTTAATTGAACAAGCCCAGGGAAGCCTGACCCAAATGAACAGGTGACACCATCCGTCCTTCTTCCACTTTCTCTTGGCTCACTGACAGTCACTGCCATATAATGTTTAGCATATGCAGATCTTGGTGAAAAACCTGTATTTTACCTTTTACAAAGTGTTCATAGCACCTTCAGAAAACATCTAATTAATACCAAAGTGTAATTTTGGTGTTTGAATTCTCAGTCCTCACACATCTTCCAGGGGACCAATATGAACTGCAAAAGTACAAAATATACTTTAAAAGACAACTTTTCAAGATGCTTTCCTACCTTTAAAAGGATTTATAGAGCACAATGCTATTTCTTTTCCTTCTCAAGTTACCTGCAAGACACTCAGAAATTCTCAAAGCAGAACAAAAAAGGCAAGTTAGGTGTAAATACCCCCACATGAGCAGTAGAAATAAGACAAGCGCTTCATTTTCAGAACTCATTACTGAAGCATGTACTCTCCAGCAGACTTTCACCCTTCTGTTAATTCAGCTCATTCTTTAGCAATAGGTAAAACCAGTAGGATCAACACAGAACTGTGCGAATAAGAGCAGCAATAATGTAACTTGCAAAGGGTTCCAAGAAGGTGTCTCCTCTCTCTTGCAAAGCAACAGTCTTCCTTCTCTGATCTCTTATGCTTTTGCCATTCACCTAAGGTTGGAAGTAAGACGAAATTGTTAAATCAGAGGCCGGGGAGCACGCCAGGCTCCAGAGCCCAGGCTGTGAAAGGCCCCCTCTGTCCACTGTAGAGCTTTACAGGGACTGCAGACAGCAGACTTGAGACAGCCTTTCAAGCCTGTCTTTATCAGTCAAATCTCCTCTTGTGCTCCACAGGAACCCCCTGGAGAGGCTTCATCCCCCTGGTTGTGCTGGCAAGATGGGTCTCAGCAGTGCATCCCCAGCCAGCCAGACCCCCGGGCTGCCAAATGTTCCCTTCACACAGCCAGTTGGCTCTCGAGCAGCACCGGCCTCCCTCTGCTTGCAGGACTGCTCTTTCTTACACCAGTTTTGATGTATGGAAAAATGAGATACCTGTCAGGAGAAGAAATTAAGCCCCTTTCAGTTTTATTACATTCTTTCCATTTTATAGGTAGGCTGTTTCTTTCTCATTTGCTTTGCAAAAGACATTATAATGATAACTAACCAGTCAAAAGAGTTTGCTTTTGATTCCTTTGGTTGTGTCTGAAGTAGAAGAGATTAGTACTGTATTTACTAACACACCGCAGGCTCAGTGAGAGAAGGGGGGAGTAATCCCTCAAAAAAAGGCTGTTTGTTATAAAACCCACCACAAGTAATCAATATACCCCAAAAGAGCAAAGGCAGCGATGGAGCAAACCCTTAATGTGAACCAGACTGAATAGCATGAAACAATCAGCTTGATGGGTGAAGTAGTGATTTGGCAAATGTCCTGACGCTCCTTGCCATGGGATTTCCGGACAGTCATGGTGAAAGTAAGTAAACACTCCTCATCATTAGCAACAGGCACAGCAGTAACACACAGCTGGACCGTTCATTTGAAACAGGGATTCCTTCCTTTACCTGATACTAAAGCTTCCCCTCTGCATGGTGCCACAAAGCAACTTGGATACAAACTTCATACCAAAAATGCACTTCCATAAAAACACTTTAGAGCTGGAGGTGCAACAATGTGATGGCTGAATTCAGACTTCATGACAAAACCAAGAGCTTCTCTGAATGAATCCATATCCATAATGAATGTTTGAGGAAGCAATCCAGATGCTGGCACTTTCTGGCTCCCAATCTCATGCTCTATCTATTACATTAAGAAATTCTGTGTTTCTGTGACAGGATTAGTCAGGCCTTTCTGGGGAGTTTTAAGCCAAAGTGATTTTCTCACCCAGAAAATAAGAATAAGAGGGTTAAAACATGTAATGAGCTTTCAGCATTCACAATGAAAATGCTAATTGCTGTTCTCCAATAGCAACTGAATCTTGATTTTTTTTTGTTTATATTTCATTGAAGGAACTCCTCCCATCCCTGGGGAGCATGAACTGTGTGTGCAGAATGGAGGAAGGCCGAAAAGCAATGCCTCATTTTTTTCAAGAGAGGGATTCGATCCCTCCAGGAAAAAGGAATAAAATACACAAAGTCACTTTATACTAATCCAGAGTTCTTTTAACGTCTTCAAGCTCAGAGGATATCCTAAAGCCGAGCCCTTCTCTCTGATTAGCTGTGAAGAGATGTGAGCATTTCTGGTGACACCAAATGTGCGGAGGATTTGAGACAATCCCATAGACTGGAAATCAACAGCAACAATTGTATACAAAGGTTTGGATTGCTGGATAACACACCAGGGCCCATGGGGAACATTCCCGCATTAAACTCAGCATTTGATTCCAAAATTTGACATCTCCAAGATGCTACAGAGCTTTCCAGAAAACAAGACCATCACTCAGAGCGTGACAGGGGCTTCCAACTGTTTCAACATCTTCTCCAACAAGCACTAATGCTAAGCTTTAAACACTGAACCCTGGGGTTTGATGCAGCTCCAGGAAAGTGCTTTGGTAAGCTTCGGAGAGGATGTGCTAAATTTGGAACATTGTCCAAAGAGAAAACCAATTATTTTCACCAGAAGACAAATCTAATGTTTTGCAATGACTTTAAAGCAGGCAGATATAACAAGGGATGGCAAGGTGCCACTGACATGAATTATGCTTCATCCCCGCTCCAAGGTCATTGTCAAATACAAATAGTGGTCAAATACTGAGGAGACACATGGTGTTCAACATGCAGCACAAGGCTAAAGAGAGCTTGCAGTATGGCTGAACAACAACCAGCTTTAGCATAGAATCAGAGAATGATAGAATAGTTAGGGTTGAAAAGGACCTTAAGATCATCCAGTTCCAACCCCCCTGCCATAGGTAGGGATACCTCACACTAAACTACGCTATGCAAGGCTCTGTCCAACCTGGCCCTGAACACCGCCAGGGATGGAGCATTCACAACCTCCCTGCTCTTAGCATGCTCTTAGAGGTATCAGCATGGTCACCTAAATGCAAAATGTATCACCCAAAATGTACTAAAGCCACACAAACCAGGTTAGATGCCCAATCGTACTGGAGTATGCCCTCTGGCAAGACATGATTCATGGTTCTGCTGCTCTGACTCCAGTGTGTCCTGTTTATTCAGGTGCCTTCTGCACAAGGACTGGTGCTGTACACCCTTGTTTCAAACCGCATCACTCACAATGACAAACAGAAGTTCTTACAACACCATGCTCCATCTGCTTCTCCACACCAAGAACACCCTGCGAACCAAGGCTGGGAGCTGCTCCAGATTACAAATGTTGAGCCAGCTTGCTCTCGTCAGAGCCATTGTGTAATGCTAAATGCTGCCAACAAGAAGGGGGCACAGCACCACACCCTTGGTGTTTGTATGCTGCATAGCTGTATATTGGGGCTGCAGGACCAGCTAAATCTTCCAGGTGCTGCCAGTGATACCAACAGCAACACAGAGCAATCCAACATGGTCACTGTATACACATTCCTGACTTCTTTATATATGGAGCACCATTCAAAACTGTTCTCTGCACAAGATAATCACATAATCATAGAATAGTTAGGGTTGGAAAGGACCTTAAGATCATCTAGTTCCAACCCCCCAGCCATGGGCAGGGACACCTCACACTAAACCATGCCACCCAAGGCTCTGTCCAACCTGGCCTTGAACACTGCCAGGGATGGAGCACTCACATCTTCCCTGGGCAACCCATTCCAGTGCCTCACCACCCTAACAGGAAAGAACTTCCTCCTTATATCTAACATGAACTTCCCTTGTTTAAGTTTAAACCCATTACCCCTTGTCCTACTGCTAGTCCCTGATGAAGAGTTCCTCTCCAGCATCCAAAATCAAGAGATGTCTTTGCAATAGTGTCCAAGCAATTTCCAGAATACTGTGACAAAACTCCTTTGGGATAAAGCAGCGTTACCACCATTTCCACACAAAACACAGAGACATCAGCTAACAACATCCACTAATCTTAAGAGTCTGCTTTAAGACTTCAGGAATCCCAGTTTCTCGATTTCATAACATTATATAGAACTACTACTACAGTCTGTAACAGGTACTACCAGAGGCTTGCTGTACTGGATGTGTCCAGCACAGGCCCATTATCTCCAGATGGGGCCATCAAGAGTCAGCAACTCTCATTAGAGCTGTGTGCTTCAAGCTGAGTGCTGAACAGAGAAGTTAAAAGTGACCTTTTCTGAAAATGATAGCTGAAATGACCTGCCAGCTTCCCAGAGCAATCCTGTCTATGGAGACACAGAAACACAACTCAGCTCTCCAGAACAAGACTGAGCTGATCTGAGTGTGACCTGATTTCTCCTGCAGTTCATTCCCCACTCAAGACACTGCTTTGGGATCATCCCATCATACTTTGATGCCACAGGGCTGAGTACAGTTGCCCAGATGGTCTTCTGTGCCTGAGTCATATTCTCCAGAGTACTTCGTGATTTTTATCAATGCCCAGCTTCTCCTCCTTGTTGCTGTTCCCTCTCAGATCCTCCTTTGTCTTTTCTCTCTGTCACTTGTTTGTCGTTCCAGTTCTTGAACACAGAAACTCACAAGGCTTCTATTTCACCACACTGGAGTCTCTTCTGGAAATTGGGCAAAGACTTGTAAATCACGTGGATGGTTTGGCCAGTTCTCACATCCACCGAAAACTGCGAGCCTTTTCATGATTTCAGGCAGATGTTAGTGGATGATTCAGGGAGCACATACACACAGTTGCCAGCCACTGAGCTGAAGAAGTCCAAGAGAGAGTCCAAGAGATTATGAAGTTGAGCACAACAGAGTTATCCCAAAACCTTGTAGCTTGTGCTCAGCTCCCTTGGGAACACAGCACACACTGAGCAACGGATTCCAAAATATTAAGAAATAAGCTAGCGTGTAAGAAAAATAAGGATCTCCTGTTGAATTAAGGAGTTAGGTCATTAATGCTTGTTCATGTTACATTACTCACACTTGAGAGACAAATAACTATCTGTTGCCTCATTAACCCACATATTTATTTGAACAAGTATTTCTCAAGAAGTAGGGAGAGAGAACCATTTCAACAGAAAAGTTCTATATTATGGTCTTATCATAACAAGCCACTTCACAGTACGCTGATGTGTATCGTATACAAGCATCCATTGTAAAAAGCAATTAAGTGTATCTCATGTTACGGTGCTGACATATTCGTTCATTCACAGCAGTCATTAGCTCACAACGGGGCCTCTCATTTCCATATGTCTTACTGAGGTTTTGCTATATTTCAGAATCAAACCTTAGTATGAGCATTATTAGCTCAGAAGGACAGGAGTGGTGCCATATAACATCAATTTATATTGAAATCCTGCAGTCATTCAGAGCTAGTTTTATATAAAAAAGTCCACACTCTGAATGGAAAGGACATAGGACATGATTAGCTCAACTTGGCACGCTCCGTATGTTTAACACAAGGCTGTTCTTCTAACAAGGAAAATCAAAAATACCTAATCCTAAACAAAACTGCCTGTTTTCCTCAAGGCTGAAAGTGCTGCTCTGGTGCCTGTTTACAGACTGGCCTGTGAACGCAGTGTTGGACACCAGCAGTGTGTGGAGGTGAATCTCTGCTTATGCTTTGATCAAATGCAGTAGTCATTGCTGATAGAGTGTCAATGTGATCCTCAGCCCAGCAAGCTGAGCAGGGCCAGTCGGCACTGCTATCCCTCTGCCCCATCACACCAGAGCTGTACCGGGCAGGACACACCACCCAGGCAGGAGAAAACACACCAGAGAGAGCCAAAACCTCTGAAAAAGTGAGTCTACAAGCTGTGGGAGTATACAGTAGGTAGGTAGCAGCCTCCCCTCACCAACAGCATGCTCTTGCTAGGTTCTCAGTTAACACCAAGGGATACAGCACTCGAAGGCAATGGGCTAAGCAACCTTTCTACATTACACACATTATCAATGTCTTGGTTTCATTTTATAAATGCATTTGTCTCCAACTCAGTTCTTGAACTTTTATTGGAAAACCAAGAGACTCAAATCCCCAAGTCCAGGGTATCATACGCCAAAGAAGCTTAAACCATCTACTTTGGTGGATGTCTTCAAGTGGTGTCCAAGCTTCAACTCTCAGATGACTATTACATCAATAAACTGGAAGAAGACTTGAAGGTAAAAAAACAGCAGAGGAAAACAAGTGAAGACAGCCACAGCTCCATGGGTGAGCCCATAATACCTAAAAGCAGTAGAGACTGCCATCGTAAGGTGAGTGATAGAACTGATGTGAAACCTTTAATCTCTCCAAGTTTCCCTTCACTGTGGTGACAGATAATCTCAGTCCCTCCTCTTCCTTTCTTCCTAACTCCAGTTTTTCACTGTACAGAAAAATGAGGAATTGGCTAGAACTAGCAAAACAATAATGTACTGTCAATAAACTTTCATGACCACTAGATAACTTGAAAAGCTCTACTATTTCCAAACTGCTAAAAAGCCTCCTTCCCCCATATGCTTCAATTCAGCTCCTGGATGGGAGATGGACTATGAAAAGACCAAACTCTTTTCTACAGTGCTAAAGCAAAACTTAAATATTTAGCAAAATAAGTGACTGGGTGCTCAGCAGAACCAGCAGTGTAAGTAAAACAGACCCCGTACTGCTTACAGAATCATAGAATAGTTAGGGTTGGAAAGGACCTTAACATCATCCAGTTCCAACCCTCCTGCCATGGGCAGGGACACCTCACACTAAACCGTGCCACCCAAATGCTTGTCTATACCCTGTTGCTGGGTGCTGAAGAAAAACTGTGGCCACCTTTCCATTGCTCTCATGGTGTCTCTTGGGTCCCACACTGAAGCTCACACTCAGGCAGATGCAGCAAGGCTTGGCATAAGCATTTCAACCCCCATGACAAACAGAGGGGTCCTCATACGAATTCAAACAGCTTTAAAATCCTGAGTAAATCCAAGTCATCCCACTTATTCCTGCAAAGGTGGGGAGCAGATAACTCCCAGAAGAGGTTTTTCTCCTTGAAATAAGTTACTGAAAACAGGAACAGTCAATCAATCATGTCTCAAAGTGTGCTTTCATTCTAACGTGCCCTTAAACTTTTTTCTTCAGTTCAGGGCTTGTGTTCATTGAGAAGTTTTATCAGTTACTTTAGTATATTTTACAGTATGATTTATTTATAGAATAAAGGAACATTCAGAAAATGAGAAGTGCATTATCAGAATGAAATGCTTCACATTAACACCCTTCTGAAATTCAATTCTGTGGATAAAGGTAAAATAGATTAGAATAAAATATAACAATAATAAATTAAAATAATTCACCCCCCTTTTGACCTGACATGACCTTCAGGGTAATTTCTTTTGCCTTTTCTTGTTGAGACCATTAGTCTTTTAACACAGCAAAGAAAATTAATGGCCGGTCGTGTCAGCTCATCTCACTCCAGCCTCCCAACATTGCCAAAATGAGTCTGATTCAAAACACTCACTCAACCAGTTCACATCAGAACTACAGCTCCCAGAGAGGCACAGATGTAAAATCTGGAATTCTCCCTATCGCATTGTTTTCTCTCCGTGCAGTCGCAAGGAGCAGCGGAGCCAAACAAACCGGCTGCTGTTGCCAAAGAGGGTTTTGTTCTGCTCGCACCTCCCTCCCTCTCCCCACTCCACCCTCGGCTTCATAAGCCACGCATCAGCCTCGCTGCCTACTCAGCCTCTGCCAAAAAAGCTTCAGCTCGGTAACATAGTGAGAAGTACCATGAGTTTATTCACAGGTGAGGGGGTTGTAGGAGGGCATGGAAGAGCCTGGTTGGCACCCAAAAAATCCCACGTGGTCAGGAGCTGGGGGAGAAACAGGTCAGCCCAAAGCATGCTCGCACGGCTTCACTTTCACTCAGAAAGGGAAAAAGTCTAGCCAAATATGCCTTCAATTTTGGCTGTCACTTCACGGTGTTACCACATCCTAAGCACAATACCTACGTGAAGCGTTTTTCAATAAAATACAAAGCCTTTTGAATCAAATTCTGACTCACCTACATTAACAGAGGTAACTAATGGTATAGGTTTAATTGGCAGAAGTAATAATAACAGAAAACCTTGGAAATGTGGTAAGAAAAACTATATTTATGGTATCAGGTGACTATGGAATAAGGCAGATTTAAATATTAGCTGCCATTAATGCACATGCAAACACTCATTATTTTAATTTAACAATCATAAAACCAGGAAATATACCTATAATTAATATTTTTATGCATATATATAAACATAAAAAAGTAGTTATGTCCATCCAAAATATTTCTATTTACCTTGTGTATTCTAAGCGCCCTCGTAAATGCAGGTTCTTAAGCTGCTGTGAATAAACAGACCTAAGGAACTGAAAATATTGACATGACTAAAAATTCCTTATATTAAAATTTACAAAAATTATCATATTTCTATAAACATGAGATCCACCAAAACTAAACAGCTTTTATAGCCCCAAAAGCTAAACAGTGTCAGTTGCCTTGTTAGTATTGACATGAACCCTGAAGCCGGCTGGAACATTCCATGGGATGGCACAGTCTGCGATGGAACAGTGGAAACCACTCATCCAGTAACTCGGAAGAAGTTGCATCCTGCTGTCCTTCCTCTGCTGCAGCAGGACAGACTGACAGGGCTGGCAGTGAACCCATCTAGGCTAAAATAAATGCCTACTTGGACACCTAAGGAAAGCAGCTATATCCTAATCAGATAGAATCATAGAATGGTCACATACTTGGGCATGTCTATGAATCTAAGGGAAGCAACAGTTACTTCATAGATGATTTATTCTATAATTATGCTGAGAAATACAGAAAAAACATACAAAAATAAAACCAAAAAGAAAATTCTGCATTAAAAATGCACATAGGTCTTTTAATATTACATGTTTGCCCTATGCTTGTGTGTATTACAATGTTTCTAATGAAGACAATAAAGCAATTCATGTTAAAAACTAAACAGTGAAATAAATTTGCCAGACTTTGACTGCCTTGTGCATCTTAACAACATATGTATTTCTGCTTTATATGTGCAATGTGCATTCTTCCAGTATTTGGATGCTACCACACAAACATTTCTCCTTTTGCTTCAAGCACAGTGTACTGCAGAAGAGAAGTTTTAACTGAAAATCAGAACCCAGACCGGAATCAACCGCACAGATTACAGCCAACCTGAGGTTTGAAGGTGTTGAGGATAAAAAGCTTAATTCACTGTCCAAATACAAAGTGTTAACTCAAATTGATGTCAGGTTATAACCTTGAAATAGTCATTGATTTTCAGTAGATGAAAAACCCAAGCTAAACTGCCATCAGTCAGATCTCTGGCAGGCAAACACCTGTGTTACCTGAGCCTTCCATATATGCCCATCACATCCAGGGAGCCACTGCAGTGATTTCACTGACAAAAAATGGAGGATCAAAGAAATCATAGACACAGACTGCAGCAGCTGTGCAGGGCAAAGCATCCCATTTACATCCCCTGCAGCTGTTCACCAATCTGCTGCTTGAAACCCTGCAAGAAGAGAGTCTTCACATCATTGTCCAGTGCCGGTCAAAGTGTTTCCCATCTTAACATTCAACAAAAGTATTTTTTCTTGCCAATAAAGCTAATCTTTCCCACAGGAAATATCAAGAAGAACTGATAAACATTTTCTGTTGTAGCAATTGTTTCACTATCAGAAGGGAGAATTCCTTGCTCAGACTTTTTCCATTCTAGACCAGGAATAATGTGCTCTCTTTATTATTTTAAACTATATATAATGTTACCCATTGTTCTGATTTAGGGGAATTTCCCTACCTGTTTCTTAAAATGTGTTGCCCAAAATCACTGGCACTTGATAAAATAATTACTTTCATGTTTTTTTAAAAAAAAATCCTGTTAATCCTTCAGTGAGCTTCATTTTTGTAACAATATCAAATTGCTCATCTCTACATGACCAAATGCTTTTCCCCTCCCTACACCTTGCAAAACAGTGGGAATTCCTTGCTTTCACACACTTCCATTTTCTCCCAGTTTATCATTTCACATTCATTCTGAGTTTGAGGTTTCTGTTGTAGGATCACCCGTGTAGCCACCTGAAGTATTCTCACTTTGGAGCACATCTGGCAGTTGGAGCTGCTGCCTGTCCATGTCATGATCCTTGCAGACCTCAAAACTCTGTATTGTATCGAACACATTAGTGGATGTTCTGAACCAGGATCATGACACAATCTCAGAAACTTCACTGGAAAGTCCTTTTAGAACTTTTTTGCCCATCCAGTTTTCTATTAGCAGTGTCTTTGCCCTATTGCCTTAGCATATATTCAGTAGTCCATTTGAAGTCATACAGCCAAATACCTGGTGGTAGAATTGCCACGTTACAGCTCTGCCTCAGTCCTGCACCTGCATCACTGAACAACACAGTTCCCCTCAGCACAAGAGTGTAAATCCATGCCTCCAAAAGTAGAAACTCCACCAGCCTAAATTATCCATGACCTCATTTTTAAAACATAAACGCATCTGCCTTCGCTCTCCCAAACAATGCCAGCTTTCATTGCTTATTAGCCCAGGTCTCCCACAAACACCTTTGGCACTGTTACCTCACTCCTTAGCCAAGGGAAAAACACCTACAACCATTTCCACCGAGCTGTTACTATAGCCTCCTCACACTCCTCTCCCTGCAATTCACAACTGATGATGCTCACACAGCAGCTCGCTGGCCCAAATTGGGTGGTAATCCAAGCTGCACACACGGTTAGTCTACTCCAAGCATGCTCAGTACCTGAGCTTCTTGGGTGTTTTCCTGTTCCTGTGGCCTTTAGCTCATCTAAGTGCTAAGAACTTGCAGTCACTGCTAGAGAGGAAACCCAACACACCAAGGAGGGCTTCTCCTCATGTGAAGGAAGAGTTGCTGGTGTTGCATCACATGGGGAGAAGCCATGATGCTGCCCACATCCATCATAGCCAAATCCAGCCCAAACTTCTCTCAATGTGTACTCCAAATACAATGATTAGCACAACTAACTACAAAGTATTAAAGGAATACAGTGTTTGAATTACAAAGCGTACGTGTATTACAAAATACCTGAGTCTATCATCTTTCCGTTCTAATCTGGTATTACAAAAACTACAGGATTCAACAGCGGGTATGTAATTTAAAAGTATTTATTAAGTTTAGTGAAACAGAATATGGCTTAAAAAGTCTTCTTGGATCCCTGTTGAACTTTCTGCCTTTGTCCTAAGAATGAGAATCAATCTCTCAAAGGAAGTTGGGAAATTTCTTTTAAAAATAGTTAGCCCAAATACAATCATTTTATAGAAAGCTAAAGGTGAAGTGACCTCTGGGCAACAGAAGTGAACCAGTGCATGGAAGTCAAACCCCTGCCTCCACATACAAATAGAGAAAACACATAAGAAGTGGCAGAGATTATTTATCTCTATTATCAAAATTTCAAAAAATTTTTAAATAAAACATTTGCTGGGTGTAAACTGCATAAACCACAGCTGAAGTAATTTAGATGCATCCATCATTCAAAATCCCAGACCTAGCTTAACCTACTAATGTACTTCTCCTGGGGATGCATGAGCCGATCATATAGAATGCTTCCAAAAAAACCACCCCTTGGCAGGAGGAAGGATGTGTTTTTCAATCTTTGGAGTTTATGGGTTTTAAAAATATAAGTTTTTTACTTCTTTTTAATTTTAGCACGGCCATCTTTCAAAAGTATATCCCAGTGTCAAGCTTGAAGAAAAAAAAAATCTGCCTCTGTCAAAATAATTCGTAAACTTTATTGGAGTTTTAAAAGCCTGATTACAGGTCAAAACATGCATTAAGCATTTTGCTAAAATTCCAAAAACATAATTGCAGAGGGTCATTATATTCAAAGGGTCATGTCCATAATAAAAGCAGCTTAAGAGCAGCTTGGGATTTTTAAGAGTTTTAGTATGTGAAAAAGGCAAATGTTCTGTGTACTGTTCTTAAAATTCCGACATTACAGTGCAATGGTTAAAGCAAGAAACAGCTCAACTGAAGACTACAGAAAATCCCTGTCTTCTCAGGAGGTCTATACTTGGTAATACAACACTACTCTGGAAACAGCACTTCACCAAAGGCCTGGCAATTGGCTTCTGCTTAAAACATACTCTGCCTCATAATGTTCTTTAAAGGATTCAAACATAATTGGTTCTAGCAGCACACATGGTCAGTATGATGTGCAGGGGGTTGCCAGTGGACACAGGCCCATACATAAAGGGCTGTTTTCTTTGTTTAAAATGGAAAAAAGAGGGGGAGGTGTGGAGAACAGTGAAATGCAAAATGACTCAGAGTCATAAAACGTACTTTTTGAATCAGATTATTTCAACAACAACCGCATATGCAAATAGAATGCTTCAAATGAGGACAGTGGCAGAGCTTCTGAATTGCTAAGGCAATTCACATATTGTTATTTGCATAAAAAAAGATAGAAGTTAGTTATATACATCCTTCTAAATATTCAGAGAATATTGCAAGTTGAACTCCAGAGAAGCCATCGATATCAGTCTGAAAGTGATGGGGAACGGATGGATCGTGCACTGGCCGGACTGTTAGAGAAAGCAAAGGGATCCTTTTCCTTTTCTTTACTGTCATGTTTATGTTTATGCTTATGCTTATGCTTGTGTTTCTTCTTCTTCTTCTTGTGCTCATGGTGGTGGTGGTGATGGTGGTCGCTATGTTTTGAGGAGTTGGATTCTTTACTAAACACAGACAATGGAGCTGCTGAGACAGGGTGCATGGTCACCTCTCCTGAAGATTGCTCTTTTCCTAAAAGAACAGATATAGGGGTTAGTAAATGCTTAACTTGCACTGTTTTCAAGCAGAAGAAATTCTGAAATATTGGATAAAAACTACTTTATCCTTTAAATATACAGATAATGGTATGATACTTGTACTATTCACATACTTGGTTTATGTTTTTTCAGAAAAGGCTCTGAATGTGCCATGAAAGTTCCTGTACTACTGAGAATTTGACAGAGTTAATCCCTCCTTCCTCAGAAGTATAAATGAATCCCAGACAATTAGCAACTATAAAGATCTGAGAAACAACAAGCAATACTAGCTTCCAGAAATGCATTTTTAAACAGAGCCATGAATAATAAAAAGATAGCTGCTTGTGAAAACTCTGGTATAAAGTGCTGGAATGGAATCACTGAAGTGTAGGTTTGGGATGTGAATGCCTTTTACTCATGAGCTAAAGCTCCCTGCAACAATATACAAACCTTTTGATACTGAACAGAACTTCTCGCAACCAGTTTAGCCTACTTGAAAGATTATATGGTTTTATTCCTAAACAAAAAGCAGATTCCAATAAAGGCAATCACTGTTATTAGTATATATTTCACAAATACACTAGAACTATTTATATATTGAATAAGCCTTGTATGAGAATCTGATAAAGGAAATGTGATCCATGACTTCTCAATTCCTGAATGACTTTCTCATTCTGTCTTTGGCTCATTTAGTATTTCATTATTTCACACAGACTGAAAAGGCTTCAACAGTATGAATGAAAAGGCAATAATCTCAGAATAACATTGTTAATGATGGGAAACGCTTGGAAGGTAGGAAGGCTGGAATTCTGTTAGGCAGAAACTGAATCAAATGACTCACATTGTAAGAACATGCTTTTTAACTACTAGATAAATGTAGAAAAGCACCAATAGATTTTTGAAGGCAACTATTCCTTTTAAAATTGATTTTCTTCACAGCTGCTTTAAATGTGTGTTTGTGTTTTGTTTTGTTTTGTTTTTTTTCCCTACATTTTTTGTGAAAATATCCCTGTTAAATAACATGGAATTACTTGATACAATTTGTAATTATCTTTTTCTGTGTATTTGAAAATGGATGTTTTTTGGTTTCAATTCTTTAAAGGCAAGAAGATTCATTTACGGTAATCATTCCTGGAAGTCTGAGGAGCCAGCTCCCTGTAGTATGACAAACAAGCACTGAGAAAGATTTCCATGCAATCTTTCTAGCCTTATCCCACAGATTAGGAACTGATTCACTGAAGCACATACATAGGAAAGTTTCTAGACTGTAGAGCTGTGCTGGTTTTTGCTTTTAAACATGTCTGGAAAAAACAAAATCTACATCTGTATGCAGCGTTTAGAAGTCAATAAAAATACAAAATATTTTTACAGTTAGAATAGTTGATGACTTACGGTGGGACATGGTGGAATCCCTATTGCTTGAAGTCTTAAATAGCAAAAATTATGTATTTCTAGAAATATGCTTGGACTCAACCACAAGATGTGAATATGGTGCCATATAAAATTCTGATGATGTTATGAAGGAGGAAAAAATAGCTTCCTATAGATTTAAAGTCCTATAAAGTCCCTATTACACAAGTATTTTAAACTTCCACTTGCCAACTTCAATGGACAGTTACTACAACTTTTTTTACACTGCCACTTGGAGCCATTCTCAACACTGAAGACAGCATACAAGTATTGTACTTGATGCAAAAAGGTGCAAGATTGCTTCACAATGTAACTACTTCTAATTATATTTCTTTTAAGAAACTCCTAGCTGTACCTAAATCTATCCAGTAGCCTGAGCTCAGTCCTCTAAAGCATGCAGCTTTTAGACAAGAACATTTTCTTCAGCAGATGAAAGGATACAAAACCAGCCATTAACCTTAAGACAGATGAGTGGAAAAGAGCGTATCTGACTCGGGTTGTTAGAAAAAGAATGACTGGAGGCTGCACCCCAGAAAACCAAAGCACATGGTATCTGACACCATTAAAACAGGTTACAGGTGTTAAAGGTAACCTGTGGCAGGGACAAAACCACAGCTTCTGTAACACAGAAATAAAGGTCATGGCAAAAAGCCTGAAGACCAATCAGTGTTCATCCATAAAAGATGTAGAAAAGATTATCTAAGGTATGAAACACATTCCCACATACTCCTAAGCTACAGGCACATGACACATTAAAACCTGCAAGGAAAACTAAAGTCAACTTAACAGAAAACCCACACACATGCCACAAACCCTTAGTACTTCATAGGTCCATTAGTTCCAAATAATGGAGCTATTTTTCATGGAAACTGAACCTGTAAGTCTAGACACTACATCTGTAACAACCTCAAACCAAGGTTAAACCTCTGAGCTTTACAAACTTCAACTCAGTGTAACTGGTCTAAGGACATGGGCTTAAGTCTGCAGGGATGATGGAGCAGGAATGCCAAGTGCCAGCAAAGACCAAGGATGCAATCCAACACACCCTTCTTGCCTCTGTTGTCCTACCTGGCATTTGTGCACATTTCCTACTGTTCACTGAACTACCAGCTCTACTAAGGCATCAGTCTGCATTATCACTTCTTATTTCAGGTGGGTTATTTTTATATATATATATATATATATATATATGAATCTATTCCTTAAAACAGTTAAACAACTCTGACTGGAGCAAATTAGGGAGCAAAGAGAACAGTAACTTAAGCCAACACAATTGAAGGGGTGGTGATGAGCACGTAGGAATTGCAATTCAGGAAGATCTTCAGGAAGGGAAGGAGCAGGATCTAGCTGCAACTCAAAGGCTGCTGAGGTTTAAGGAAACAGTCAACATTGGCAATATGCTACAAATAAGAAATACAAGAGCTGGTACCTGAGAGTACACATATACTTTCTTCACAGAGGTGAATGACAGTTATAATCTGTTGGTGTCTTAAATCCAAAAATAACTCTCCAGAAAATTTCCTCCTACTCCTAAAGACTGCTTTGAAATCAGGAATCAAATACATTGATCCTGGATAATGGCTCAGATGGGATGCACGCAGACTACCACACTCAGTTCTTCTAAAACGAACAGAGCTGTAAAAGCTGTATAAAAAACTTGCCAATTTTTACCTGTGAAATTCACCATTAAACTTCTTGCAGAACACTTATTCTTCATTTTAATTTCTTTTTAATTAATACATGCTTAGAGACAATGCCAGGAAGCTGCCAAAGTAGGAAAGCAAGGCTAAGTAGTTATTGCTTTACAGGGCATTAATACTATCCTCATATCACCAGGGGTAGAGCAGGACTGCTGCGTGGAGGTATGGAGCACTCTCTCTTCCTGCAGGGAACCCATTTCCTTCTGGCAGGGGGAGCACGACTGGAACCTGGGTTTCTCAAATCACAGAAACCCACAATAAGTGGAGGGTGAGCCCAGGAGCTCGCTTCTGAAGTGGTTGGGAGAATTCCTTGGAAGAAAATGCACTTGGATCTCCTTCTGTTTGGGATGTGGAGATTCCAATGTAATTATTGGCTTTGCAGTGCTCCAGCTAGCTGGGTAGGTGTTTAAAATTAGACAGGGTAACTATCCCATGGGAAAAAGATCTGAAAATGTCCTGGTGACCAATGTGAGAGAGAACAGAATAGGAAAACACGTATCTTGTAATCTAGTTTTAGAATGAGAAAAAGGTTAGATCTTGATAAGTTTTAAAGTAACACTTTATGTTGTAATAAAAGATGCTGTCAGGTAATTCCAGCATCCTGCTTATCAGTTATCTAGGGTCAGCTTTTTCCTTTTAAAGAACCATTGGTACATGAACACTGAACAAGAGTGCCTGGTAGTGTTCTACCTAATTTACTCTTGCTACTGAACTTGTACAATTTGGAAACACATAACTTAAGACTTTAACACGCCAACAGGCTTTCACAAGATCTTCCATATGGTTTCTCCAGTACTGATAGAATCATAGCATCATAGAGTAGTTAGGGTTGGAAAGGACCTTAAGATCACCAAGTTCCGAACCCTGTGCAATGGGCAGGGACACCTCACACTAAACCATGTCACCCAAGTCTCTGTCCAACCTGGCCTTGAACACCACCAGGGATGGAGCATTCACAACTTCTTTGGGCAACCCATTCCAGTGCCTCACCACCCTCATCACAGTAAAGAACTTCTTCCTTATATGCAATCTAAACCTCCCCTGTTTAAGTTTAAACCCATTACCCCTTCTTCTATCACTGCAGTCCCTAGTGAAGAGTTCCTCTCCAGCATTCTTGTAGGTCCCCTTCAGATACTGGAAGGCTGCTATGAGGTCTCCACGCAGCCTTCTCTTCTCCAGGCTAAACAGCCCCAACTTTCTCAGCCTGACTCTGATTTTGTGTGAAGAGGGCAGGACACCACAGACTTACAGTCTCTATTTCTTTGCATGTACAATCTATTTAAAACAGCTGACTTTTCCAAAGTGACACTTGTTAACAATAACTCCATGTGCACCCTGATTTATTCACGTGTCAGAGAGGGAGAAACCAACTTCACAAATCAAAGCAGAAGCTAAGGCCCATGGATCCAGTGTTTCAGGTAAGGACAGGCTAGTGCACCAAAACCGGACACTAGCCACCTCTGGGAAGAAGGGGACATCAACACAAGAACATGAGCAATTTGTGTGTCTCCCCTAGAACCTAATGAAAGGTTGCTAATGAGAAAAATATTGCACTTTGCTCAACTCTGGCCAGCATCTTCTCTAAAGAGAGAACACTGGGAGATTTTAAGCTGAAAGGAGCTTAAAAATGGTTTTGACAAATACCCTGTTTTTCCTTATTTCTACTTTTCTTTTTTAGTATTACCCTGGAAACATCCAAGACACACTATTTTTTAATTTAATGCTGTGTTTACGTGTCTGTTGAACCATCAACGAAGCACATACAAAAAGTTACTAAGCATAAATAATTCCAGGCTTCCCAATTGCAAGAGTGTCTCGCCATTTGTCTGAAGGAGTAGACTTTTCAAAATACATATATATCTGAAAAAGATTTACCAATTTTCTGTCTATCAGAGTGTTCTTTGGAGGACCACATGAGAAAAAGTTGGAGAGCGAGAAGTAAAGGTCTAATTAAAATAAAAATAAAACCACCCAGAAGTTTTCTGACAATGTGCTAAACAAATCAGGTAACTTGGCTTCAACATAAAAAAAAATCGAACTAATTCAAATTTACAGATTCATTTGACTTCACATTTTTTAGTGCGATTTATATCCAGATAGATAATTCCCTATACCTACACCAAAGGATAGCATCTATGAAAGTACTGCATAGATGAGCTGGTGATTTAATCAAAACATAACTTTTAACACTTGTTTTATTAATTTCCTCAGTAGAATTTTGCTTCAAAACTATACTGTTTTGTCCTTATATTAAAATATTAGCTTAACTGTGGTGTTATTTTTATGACACATACTTTAATATTCTGGAAAATTCTTGAGTATTTCCTATTCTAGAGAAAAAGAACATTTAAATTAGTAAGTCAATCCAGAATACTCTGGGTGTCTAACGGCTTCAGGTAGTTCACATGAAAATTTAGTTGTTAGCCGTATCCATCTCCTAGGTTTAGAATCATAGAATCAACTAGGTTGGAAAAGACCTTTAAGATCATCAAGTGCAACCATTAACCCAACTGCCACAATCACCACTAAACTGTATCACTGACAGCCTCATTTCCACAGTTTTTGAACACTTCCAGGGACAGTGATTCCATTTGAGAGTGATTGACTCTTTTCTCAAGAGACAGGCACAGCTACACAACTAAGTTGATTTTATTGAATCATGTAGTTAACACACTGCAGCCACACACTGACACAATTGCATTTACGCTGTCACTATCCACAGGGCTTATGTTTCTATTAAAGCTGCTTTCATGCACTTTTAAGATAAAGCACTTGAAAACAACCTTGCTTGTGAAGAGTGCAATTAACCACACACTATTTCACTGAGGCAAAATTATTTACACAACCGCAAAACTTACAAGACAGCAGTTTGGAAACAGTTATACTTCAGGTAATAAAGTCAACATATGTGTATCGGATACTATCAAACAGGTACTATAGTAATATTACATGTAAATAAAGGACAGTCTAAAAGAACAGTTGTGACGATTTTTCCCTCATTAAAAATAGTAGCAAAAATCAATCACTAGTATTGTCCTCATATCCAAGAAGTGTTTCTTTATGTATTCATGTATTTGTGTTGATGCTTCCGTAACACTTCTTGGCAAGAAGCCTCTTTGGCTGAGCTTTTACGTACTGGTGCTTTTATAGCTAACTCAGGTAGCTTCACTGAGCTCCAGAGGAGTGGGCTTTTCCTACACCTCATACTGAACTCCTAGTATCTACTATACACTTGAAATGCAGTGATTAGCACCACAAGCTCAGATATATTGTTGTAGATGTACTGGTTAAACATGACTGCAACAGTTTCCCTCTGTACCTTACTGCAGTATGTGCTGTATCCAGTTTCAAATCATTCCAGAAACAATTCAATCCAGCTAAATCAGTATTTCCTGAAACTGCAGACAGTAACTGTGATAAACAAGACCACAATCCTATCAAGAGGTAAGAGTGTGGCCTTAACCATCAAAACCTCCTGTACATCTGCATGGTAAAAAGAGTGACCTGCAAGGTAAGCAGTGGAAATTTCCAGTTTGATTATCCTGGAAAACAGCAAAGGATTAATGGAAAGGCCAAAGGATTTTTCTGATCTGTGTCTGAATGCTCAGCATGAGTCTTCAAAGCTCCTGAATGTGATCAGAGAAAGGATTGCCAGTGTACAAAAAGAACATTGCTGTATTTCTTTTTTGTTTTTTTCTTTTGTAGAAATAAAGAGAGAATTGGACACTGCTTTGTATCAGCTATCAAACTACCAAAAATAGTTGGGAAAATTCTAACTAAATGTTTATCAGTGATGATCTGTTGAGCCCTTACAGATATATAACTTCACTGGCAGACCACAAAGGCTACAGCTAGGCATTTATTTTGGAAGCAGAAAAGAACATGCCAATCAATAAACACTGACACACACAGCTTAACTTTTTAGAGCTTAGTGCTGAACTGCTGTACTTTCAGATAAGTGAAATATTAAAGTAAATATAGAAGTGTTATCTTAATCAGATCTCACTGAAGTCAACAAGTCTTCTTCTAGTCTGAAATGAGAGTTTAAATCTACTGCTTATACAAAATCTGATCTTGAAATTCTTTTGATCTGAAGACTGGGGAGCGTTACTACTATTCTTGGCGACTTAGTAGCAAAAAAATCTGTTCTCACATTAGAAATGTGAACTTGCACAGCACTTAGAGGCTCTAAAAAGGCTGCCATATTCCTAGCCCATAGGGCAGATGAATAATCAATGCAACAGCATTCTTCCAACTGTTCACAACTCCTTCTTTTAATAATGTCTTGAAAAATGTTCAGAATCTGCAGAATCTCTTATAACTACCAGAGTTCACAGTTCTATTATTGTAGACAGGATGCCTCGGGAGTATTTAAAAGATTTTCTATATGAACTACAAAAGGTGCTATAATTCTATTACTGAAACCTGTAATCCTGCAAAAGTTTTAGAATCATAGAATAGTTAGGGTTGGAAGGGAGCTTAAGATCATCTGGTTCCAACCCCCCTGCCATAACCAGAGACACCCCACACTAAACCATGTCACCCAAGGCTTCATCCAACCTGGCCTTAAACACTGC
>NDXB01011711.1:24412-42615 GCA_002631895.1 Agapornis roseicollis | reverse complement strand
AATAAAAAAAAACCAAAAATTTTTAAATTTTTTTTTTTTTTTTTTTTTTTTTTTTTTTTTAATTGTCTCATTTTAAGCCTTAAAAACTCTCTGGTTTTCAAATACAAAAGAAATGAAAATAATAGAGGAAGGAAAGAAGAATGAGAATGGCAATAGAATTAATGATAACAAGACAGCGTCATTCCGGAAGTGTAAAAAAGAGAACTGCTTTCATCCTTTATTTCTTAAACCATGCTACAAAGAAAACTTCATATTTGAATCAGGAGAGAAGTTGGTGGTTTGGTGGCTCTATTCTTGGGGTGTGGGATGGGACATGGGCAAGAAGGTAGGCTCCTCTGTTTCCTCCCAGAGATGCTACTGACAATTTCATAACAGACTGTGTAAAAACTGCTGACTGTCAAGCATGCTGACAGCCTGCTGGTATCAAACCCTCTCAGGGCAAACCTCCCTGAATCAGTGCTGTGGACTCCGTGGTGATCTAGCAATGAGGGATTACTTCTACCACTTCTCTTAGGTGATGCCAGGAACATTTCAGTGTTTCTCAGTATCTCAATTGCTGATGCTGCCCAAAAGCTCATGCAAATCGAGTTACTGTCTTTTCTCCACAGACAGTTTTGGACTGTTGCCATTAGAACACTTAGGCTAAGTGAATTTGTTGAAGGAGAATTTATGTTGTTGCTGTGGACTGTTCACCTACCTTGCAAATAATTCTAATCTTGAAGCTGCTAGGCAGCTTACCAACACTACTACATGTACTTAGAAGCTGTATAGAAAAAAGAGCTTTAAAGTGATTCTGAAGACTGTGAGGATGCTGAAGGTAGGGGAAGGAAGAAAACAAATCCATTTTAGAAAATGCAGACTCTGAAATCAAGTGTACCATCCAGGTGCCTACAGCATGAGCAGGGGAAGCTGTGATTGTGCAGAGTGCGATAACAGTTCTTTTTCTGTAATACTTGTTCTCTATCAAATATGCTTGTGCCTACCTATTATATTTAGATGTGTACTGCAGGCAATTTCAGGACTACTTTGGTGAGCTTGTTTTCTCTCTTGAAGTATGCACAGGGGGGAGTGTAAGATGTGAGATAAAGGCAGCACTAAATATAGAAGTGCTTTAGTGCTCTAAGTCCATAAAAGTGAGTCAACAGCACTTCTTCTTAGAATACTTGTCTTCTAACTTGTTTTACTTTACACATGCTGCATGTGAAAGGTACCTAGAGAGGAAAATGATCTTTTTCTGTGGATTGCTTTATTGCCTTTCCAATGGCATCACATGCATTTGTGTGAGGTACAGTCCAGTGAGATGCCCAGACTATAACCTGGTTATGTTTCTATACAGGATAACTAGTGTTAGTAAGTACATTGTTAAAAAGTCTGTGAGTGATTTAGTGAACAGCACCTTGCAGTCACTGCGATGCCTTCTCCAAAGTTTGGTTTAGTTGCTTGTGAGTTGATTTGTCCTAAGTGGTGAGTTCACTTTAGAACTCTTCGTTGCTTTGAGAATGAGCAATGATTTTGGGTACTATTTGGCCCTTAAGAGGGCCTGACTTCAGTTTTTTTGAAGGAAACAAAATTCTGAAAGGATTTAGTGTAGTTATCTCTGACCATCCTGACCTCTGGAGCAAGACTGTCTGGAAAGAACCGTGCCACCTTAGCTCTGCAAGTTTTCCTGACAGAAATTTTTGAGATGAACAAGAGAGTGACTGGATGGAGGTGAAGAGAGTGAAAATCTAGTGCTGTATCTACTGGTGTGCTTTTGAAAATACCTGTGTTTTTATGAACAACGTATTACAGTTATAGGTAGGATTAAAGGTTTTTATACATTGATTTATAATAAAAGCTTTGCATTGAATTAAGTTTTTCTCACAGCTTTCCAAAGAACACTGGCGCTCTATATATATTATATTATACTATACTATACTATACTATACTATACTATACTATACTATATATATTATACTATACTATACTATATATATTATACTATACTATATATATTATACTATACTATACTATATTATATTGTATTATACTAAGTAAAGGATTTAAAAAAGGAGCTGGCAAATGAGAAACACTGCTGAGCTACTGAGAGAAATGGGTTCGGGGGACTCAAGCAGAAGCCTTGAGAGAAAATAACCTATTCTGGTTTCTTTCTATTATGACTGCTGCCCAAGTCAAAAGTTGAAGATGTGGATGTAGAACTCAGGCAATTTCTGAGAGATTTTTATCTGCTTTCTCCAGGACCAAATTTGATAACTCACTTTTATTTTAGCCATCAAACTTTCGGTGAGGAGAAGATTAAAGTCTTTGTTGAGAGGGTCATTGCCATGTATTTATTTTGCAGACAGGAATAGAAGGATGGTCATTTGCTTGTTCTGTTGTCGTAGTGAATTTTTGGTTGTATATCTCAAGTTATTTGTACTGTTTACAAGAGTATTTTCAAACTATAGTAAGAGGATATACATGAAGTCTGAGCTTCGGTGGGAATTCTTTGCCTGACTTTACAGTAGAGTAGAGATCTCATCCTGAGTACTACTAATTTCTACCTGCATAAAATGTTGTGGTCCCAGTAGAGTAAAGTTTGTTGTTTGATTAGCATTTACTGTAAGCTTCTGGGCTCAGTGGAGTAGAGAGAGAGAAAGGTTTTAATTTTTTAAAGTGATTCCTTTCTTCCTGATGATCATGAATAACTCTCAGGGGGCTCAAAACCAAAGTCTGCTGTTTTCTTCCTATCTTTTTCGGTATACACTTCTGTTTCCCTTTATTGCATGCAGATTTATTTCATTGCTGGGGTTGTTCGAAAGTTACCATAATGTAGATCAGATGGTTAATTAAAACACAGCTGGCTTTTAAAAGCATTTTTAAAACCCCAACATGCTTTAAAAAGAAAACACATAAAGATTTCTATGAATTCCGAAAACAAATATACCAAATACAGTATGGGGAATTGTTCTTTTAGTCCTCTGTGTTAACTTTCATAGTGTTTGGGTAGCAGTTTCTGTTTGACTAGAAGATATTAGACAGTGGATGATATTGCAAGTCTTCTATTCACCACTTCTTTTAAAAATAACTTTACTGTGGGAAACAGAAGAGCAAATGTTAGGAGTTAGGAGGAGTGGTGGATTTCAGCCACTCGCACTGTGGCTGTTTGTACTCAGTTACTTGGCAATCAAGGTTATGTTTTCTGATGTTGCAATAAACGCTTATTTCTAAGATGCCAGATATGGCCCAAGAATCTGAGTGGAGAATTTAATCCCAATAGCTCATATAATCAACTGTGAAACCCTCCAGCTGTCAGTTGTTTTCTGCTTCCCTGCCCATCACAAGCAAGATGTCATAACTAGTCAGAAATCTTCTTCCAGATGGTGTACGTAGCTTTAATTTTGAGTTTGTCTGATAAAAGGAGTAGTGAATGATTAAGCATTCGCTAAGGTAAGCTGTAGCTTGTAACTACTGTTTTCCTGAGTAAATAGAGCAAGGTGTTTAATCAAGCAACAGTGAATAGCCAGAAACATGTAGCTATACACATCTCAAATGTCACGATACCACAGACATTGCTAATGGAATCTCGTCGTTTAAGCCTGTCACTTCACCAAAGTACATGGTGTGAAATACTTATTCTAATTCTCTGCTAGGGAGCCAGAGGAAGGCTCAGACACTGCAAACAACTGTATGCTTCATTTACTTTGTGAATACTTATGGTGACTTTAGTGAGACTATGGAAGTCATCATACCCATAATTCTAGAATCTGAGTGAGCACTGCAAATTGTCTGTCCATGCTTGTGAGGACTGGTGCAGAATTTAAGGGTTCGCATGTGTTTGTCATTTAATCCTACCCAGGCAAGCACAAAGGGATGTGGTAATGGCCTGCTGGATTTTGCCAGGAAACATACTTTATATATTGCTTCTGATACTGATACATCTTCCTGAGTAATTAGAGAAATGAGGAAAAATTCACTTAAATAGTAAGTTCAAATTAAGATCTCTGCTGTGGAAAGGTAGTGAACTTGGGACTAATAAATCTTGATGAAAAAACTTCTAGTGAGTTTTGCCATTGTTTCTTTGGCTCTGCTCTCAGAAAAATAGCTCACCATGGAAGAGTGATGCCTTTCCGTCCCTCTTCCCTCAGACAGTTTGTCTGCCAAGTGACCTATTTTTTTTTACAAAGTGACAGAATGAAGAGCATAGCCATGTATCTTCCTTCAATAATCTGAGCAGGCTTCTCTACAGCATGTCAAAAGTGGCCCTAATGGTGTGAAAGGCTGGAGAGTGAAGAGATAAAAGCTGTCATGTACTTTTTTGAGGCCTCCCAGGGACAATTAGGGCCTCTACAGTATCTGGAAGTGTACTTGTTGATCATATTTTAGCAAAATGTAGTGTGTGTCTTTTAAAGTTTCGACTCTCATTTATGTCCATTCAGTTGTTTAATCTTTTGTTTCTTTCAAGCTATATAATTTGCTGCTAAAAGTCTCATAGATTAGGAAAAACACTAGAAAAGCTATAGATAAGTATACAGGCCATACTGTGGGAACCAGTCAGCTCAAACTTCAGCTGCAACTTCTAACGTTTCCCCCACCACAAAGGCAGTGAGGAGGTCTGAAGAGTGTGATTATTTAGCAAATGGTATAACCTAATCTTAATTTCAACAAGCACTAGAATTTAGCCTGTAAGCACAAAACCCATGCCTCTGGATCACTACAGTTACCATCCAGTAATTCCTTTCTTCTGTACAGACACTGTTTTGTCCTCTCCAACAGGACCCTGGAAAGATCCTGTAATCCTGAATGGCTAAATGTAAGACAGGTTACATCCTCTAAAAAGAGTCTGAATGGGGACAGACAAATCTTTAATGAGAAGAAGAGCCTGTTTATAGTGGCGTTTCCTTTTCTACTTATTTACCTGGGACACAGGTGTACTAGAAAAGGTGAAGTCAAGACTGTACCCCAGCAATTACATATGTTTGGCTGTGCTGGGATGCCAGCATGTCAAGTATGGTGCTTCCCAAGTAGGTAGGTAGGCTATCCCCTGAAGAAATATCCACTGTGTATTGGTAAGAATTTGGAGCACAGTTACAGTTAATCCCTAAGTAAACAATACACAATAACAAAAAAGACCACTTACTGCTTAAATATAAGACCATGGAAAATAACATGAGAATTGGGTAAACAGACTGTACACAGAGGAAAACTGTAAAACTCTGAAATACTGTTTGGTGGAGAAAGAAGCCTGATGGCTGTGATATCTTGTGGGGATTAAAGACTAAAAATGGCTTGAGGCTTTTCACATAAGCACAGTATGTTCAGAGGGGAGAATGCTTTCAAGTTTGGCTTCAAATATTAAAACTAAATTTAAAGAGTAGGATTTTTCAGAAATTTGGGTGAATGCACAAGCTCTCAAAATGCTTTCTATGACCTCTGATAGGAAAAAAAAAAGACAAAGTAAGCATTCCTCAAACTGTTCAATAATTAAATGCATGTTTGAAACGATTTTTTTCCTTGCCTGGCTAAATACATGTTTAAATTGAAAGTTATGTAACTCTGTAGAAAAAAAGGAATCTTGAATTATGTGCAGAACGGTTACAGCCAAGATTACCTTAATACAGCTATTTTAGCCTTAAAGCTGTGTGAGTGCTCTTTGCTCAGCTGGAAGAATTGCTGCCTATGAATTGTAAAATGCTAGAGCAATTTTTGTTGTGTGTTTGGAGCTCCCACTAAACAACTCTGGATGGTATAACTGAGGGACAGGTTTGGCTGACCAGGATCACATTTTGGCTTCGTTTTATGTGAACCATGTATGTTATTGTGAGCTACTTCACTGAAGGCTAACCCTAAGAGCCTTGGTTAGAGAAAGGTTTCTCGAAAAAAAGAATTAGCAGACAAGAGTGAGAAGAAAGGGGAAGAAGAATGTGTAGAACAGGGATAGTTACAGATTCTACATATAGAAAAATATGGATTTAGGATTGGATCTAACCATTTTTAACATGAGGCTAATGTATAGATGAAAACATCCTTTGTACACTAATGCTGTTCTGGGGTTGTTGCCCCAGGAAAGCACGTATGATACAAAGACAAAAGAGAGAGCTCAAGAATATGATGGGCAGGGGAAGAATCAGTGTAAAAACCAGACTTTAAATTTCATAGGGAATTGTGAGTTATGTCCATTTAGAAGCACAATATGTCTCACTTGGCTTGAAACATTTTGCTTTGATAGAAAACATGACATTTTGTCCCTATTTCAATCTTCAAAATGTTTTAAAATATTGCAGTAGAAGAAAATCTCAAATGAGAAACCAAACCCATAACTTTAAAACTCTTTAACTGAAATGGTCCCATTTCTGCTAAATGTTCATTTGGAGTTTTTTTGTCTGCTTTAGTTTTGACTTTGCCTCTTTTGTTGGTTTGTTTATTCGTATGCATTTTGTAGAGAAATATCCAGATTGAAAAAGCTCACTTGTAAATTCTTATGGCCATACTCCCAGGTTCTGCAAACTTCCAGTGGTACATACACATATACACAATTCTCTGAATCAGCATTTTCTTATACTAGTCCCAAAACTCCCAATAAATGCTAGCTGAGCCCTCAGTGATATTACAAGATTCATCCTGGTTCTGACCATGCATACCAGTGGAGCTACAAGGCTGTTGGGTAATCACTTGCACTGAATAGCCTCCATTGGTTTCAGAGCCAAGCTTGGAGTGCTTGTACCACTGACTGGGACCAGCCTAGCTGCCTCCCATACCATACGTCTTCAAGGCATTTGACTCCTTTTTACTTCAGACCCTTCCCAATTTTATTGAATATCATTTTCACAGTTGCTCCAAACATAAGTAGGCATCTGCTGTCTTTAAATTTTCTGAAAACATGTCAATATTTTATCTTTACCCTATATAAACTGTACATAATTGTGTCTGCCCTTTGGTTAGTCAGGCTGAGTGCTCTCCTCATCATTGAAATGCATGTCATTTCTGACAAATCTTCTCTTACAAAGTAATTAGCAAAATCATTAGATTAAAAAAGAAAACACAGAAAGATAAAAGGAAAATCCCAGTTTTGAAATTAACTCATTTAAATATGTGGTTATTAAATAATGTGAAAACCATAGGAAAACCAGAAGCTGTACGATGACCACTGTGCCTGTTGTACTGATGCTGAAGGCTAATTAATTGCTTTTTCATCCTTACTGTGGTGATCCTTAGAAATCTGAAGGATTAAGAATCTATGACTTTTTATCACCTTCTGGCTGTGAAATGCTTCATTATAAGTGAACTTCTATTTTTTCTGTACATTTGATTAAGTAAGAAGATTCAGGAAAAATCATGAAACACAGGGTGACCTTTGTGACTTAGGGGAAGATGAATGTCCACTGATCTACCCCCTGAAGTCAATTATGCTTCTTGTACTGCTTTGGGTACTTCGGGGTTTGATTGTGGGTTTTGGATTTGGGGTTCTTTAAATAAATCTATAATCTCAGTGAGGTGAATCTTACCTCTTGTGTTTACTGCCTTACTTCGGCTAGCCATGAAATAATTGTTGTTGCTCCTTAAGCTTTTGGCATGCTTTAATGAGGGCAAGACTTGTAGGTTTGCAATTCTACCTCTTTCAGGGAGACTTGTATTTGCAAATCAGTTAAACAGGTACCTGTCCACATGAATGACTGATTGCCTCCCTGATGCCAAAGGCTACACAATGGAACACAATGGAACATTGGATTAATACTGGATCTGTTTTCTGTATTACAAAAAAATAATAATAATAAAAAATCAGCTAGTGTTTCCCATTTACTGCTATAGTCCTGAAAAGCAGATATGGCACATAACATGGATGGCTTGGATCAGGTTTCATAAGGAGACAGATTTGGTTTCATTCTGTTCCTTCTCAAACTGTTGACTCAAGAATTCTTGATAACTATTGTAAACACTTCAAATGCTTTCCTGAGATCCTGCTGAATGCCACTGCTCTTCCACACCCAGCAACTTGCCAGAAGAGGAATTTTAGAAATACTAGCTAAAACATCTTGACAAGCTAAACGTTTTTTAAAATCAGAGTAGGTGGACGTTGTTGACTTACTGCCAGCTACAGTATCTGTCAAAGAACATAAGCTGTGCTACATAGAGTTGATTAAAACTGGTGCCAGGAATCTACAGATTCTGGACCCGGTCTCATTTCTGCTGTTTAGTAGTGTCATGTCTTGAGCAAGTCACATCCTTTTTGTCCACATCTGTTCCACTGCCCATGTACTGGGGACAGTATTTACCTACTTCTTTCAAAGAAGGAAGTTATGAAGGTATAAGCCCTAAGGATTATGACCTGCACCTATGTATGTGCACACATTAAATAGTTCATAGCCTCTCAGCAGGAATGCTCCTGAGCAATGCAACCTTTAAGAATTTATTTATTTTTTTTTTAATAGTTTTGAACTCAAAAAATCTGGTAGGTTTGGTCAGGTTTCAGAATTTTAGGCTTTTATTATGCTTTCCATAAACAACCCACTGAAATAATGTAATCTCTTTTTGTCTCTCTTCCACACATACTGCGGTTGGCATTAATATATCTGAAACAGGGAACTTGAAACTTCCTTCTGGTAATGTTATGATTCCAGCTGCATCTCAGTTATACAACATAAATGCCTAAAAATACAAATTCTCAACTCTTTCTTGGGCAAACTCGATAATAACAGCAGTGAACAATTAACATTTCTAGAAGGCAGAATTTCAAATACTTCGAGCCATCCTACTTTCTAATTCTCTCTTTGTCAAAACACTAGCTTGTACACCAACATGCAACTTAAATTCACAACAAAAAAACCCCAAAACATGGTTTTCTTCATTGTTCTGTGTGAAAGGAATTCAGCATGATCTGACACACTATAGTATTCCTGATTACTACATATACCCTAAAAGACATTGAAGATTCTTAAAAGCAGACACAATCAATCTTTTGGCTTTGCAAGTTCAAGCACATGCTCACTCTTTCTGTATGTCAGAGTAAACAACTTGATTTAGAGCTTATGCATCTTTGTGGTTTTAAGCTATCCATAACTATCTTCTGGATATTCAGCAAACTATACATATTCTCCACGGTCTGTGACGTTACTTCTCAAATTCTATGTGTATTACCCAGCATTGTCTTTCTGTAATCTCTCTTTCTCTTAGAAGTATTTTCCTTCTATATTTTCACTTTCCTTTTGTGAATGAAATATATTATCATATTGAATGACTATATGAATATATTATCATATAATCATATATTATCTCAATTTTGGGGGCTGGATGCTGCACTCTTAAATGTTCACCTAAACACAAAAGCAGACGTACTTCAAAACAAAGTAACCTTTTCAATCCTTTCTTTCTGTTTTCTTTCCAATTGTTGGCAAATAAAGAGTAAACCATGGTTTGAATCTGAGCAACTGATTTTACCTTTATCAGCTTCAATTTACTTCACACCTTTACAGGAGGTGGATACAGCAAAGGGCCTCAAAGGAATCACACAGTAAGGATAAATGGTAGGAGTCAATATGGTAGTTACAATTCATAGACTATTAGGTGCATAATCACTGCAAATCCTGTTGTAAATATCCCTTTAGAATGTAATTGAAAGAGTCACGAAAACAGGTTAGTCCAGGCTGTACAACCTTAGGGTGAGATGAGAAAATGGTGCCAATGGGGTGTTGTGGAATGGAGGGTTTTTTTTTAAAAGAGTATGTATTAAGTTTAGACATTCAGAAAAAGAACAGTTTTCATTGTACCATGCCTAGATCTCAAGTATAACTATGTGTGAAAAGATAGCATAAGTTTCAAAAGCTGCATCTACTGTAAGACCAAAGCAACAAATTTGCCTCCTAAAATGAGTAGCCATTTTTGAAAATGCTGGCCCAGGTAAGAATAGCAATGTGCATTGTTCTTTACTCTGATTACCACCTTGCTCTAAGTGGAGGCCACTTCTAAATACTCATCTAGAAAGACCACTTGCTTAGGAAGTGACAGATGCCAAGCATTTTGAGAATCCAAACAACCAGTATGAACCAGAACCAGATTTCCAGTTTCCAAGAATTCCTTCTCTCTATAGTTGCCTGTTGCTATTTAACTAGCAATTCTTGAGAAAGTATTTTCCTTTCTGGGTGCAGAGCAAGTTATGCAAGTGGATACCTAGCATCTTCTTAAAGTTCTCCTTTACCTGAAAAGGACCATCTGGCAACAACCTGTCTTTCATAGTACATTTTATTTTGTGACAAGCCATGTATTTTTGCCTGATTATGTCTGAGTTTAAAGACGGCAACCAAGGAAATATTAACAACTCTTTTCCTCTTCAAAAAATGCCATCAATCTATGAACATTACAGAAACAAACAAAAAACCCCCAACACCTCAAACCCTGAACATGTTTAGAAGCTACTAAACAAAACATGCCAACTACTGGAACCCAGCCTAAAAATGACATATATCTTTTTTCCTTGATGAGCCAGAAACCAGTGTAATCTGTCTGGTAAATACTCAAAAAGCTTATCTAGCTCATTTCGTGTTCATCTAAGCTAGATCCACTTAATTACTTCTTCTATTAAACAGCCCAGTGCTGCTTTTTTTCTGCTTGGAAAAAGTGCCAGTGTTACAGGAACCTCAGAGGACCTGGATTAGAAGAACAATCATTTTTATATTAGAGATTTGTGTTTGGGGGCAGATTGCTTTTCAGTGTGTAGAAAGTTTTTATGCTGACGCTCGTCTGTGCCATGAAATAATTTCAAACCCTGGGATGGTAGCAGATGTTATAGTCCAAAGAATCAAAGCTCTTGGTTTGGGATAAAAAAAAATTCTTCAGTCTTATTAGAAAACAGAAGAAAACATATGGACAGCTGAATGGCACTGTTTGCAGTAAAGCTGACGTTTCAGGCATATCCGCAGTGCTCTCTTGAAGTAGGCCATTTTGCTCGGCAAAAGAGGATTCAAAACATTCTTTTTTATTTCTGTATCAAATTGGATTAGAACATAATAAAATGGGGAATATAAAATAAAGCCCTCTGGGATTCCTGGTTATGCAGTGTAATAAGATGCACAAGGAATTAAAATGAATGCGCTCTTCAGAAGTATGACAAACTTGTCATGTGTAGTTGTATGAACCTTCCCTTTTTCTAGTGTGTTTCCTTGGTTTATCCCTCCTGTGCTGCACTCTTTGTTGATCTACATCAAGTGAATTTCCTTTGGTAAATTTGCCCACCATTGGTCTGTTCTGTAAGTACTATTTAAAACAAGGCATTCAAATATAAAGTTACTGAACACTTGCTACAGTTGATAGAGTTTCTGTTTGCAATTATAAACAGCCCAATAGCACTCTAAACTTTGCTGAGATTTATTTCAGAGGCTCATTACTATTGCCTGCTGGCCTGGTTTGGAGTGCAGCCACAGGAATTTTCACTTCAGCAGCTTCACTGAGTAGCCCGTAGGGTTCAGCTTCTGCTGTCAGTCTGCAAGATATCTAAGCTACACAGACAGGAAAAAGCGCTGAAACTCGGTTTCTTAAATGATGCTTGGAGGGTTTCTCATAACTTCATGGAGTAAGTTCTGACCTTTGAAATTTTGAAAATGTTAATTAGTAAGCAGAATGCTTCATACTTTCATTTATCTGAGACTTTTATCTCAGAACTCACATTACCCAAAATTGGATTGTGTCTCCTAAGTACTATGCATCGTTTGCTTTGAAAAGGTCTCTGTTAGCTGAAAACCCAGTGACGAGTCTAGTTGGCAGGTCCTGTGTTCTGTTTGGATAAACAGGGTTACACTTCACACAGGAATTAATATTCATCAGAATTAATAAATCACTTCAGTCCTTTCAGAGATTACAGGAAATCTGATTACAAACTATATGCTGCATTGCTTCTGAACTTTGTAAGGGGAAGTGATTAAAAAGAAAATACCAGAGCCACTCTTGCCTAAATTAAAGCATGGATAAAAGCCTAGTACGTATCAAAGTAACTCCAATGTGCATGTGCATTCAACTTTTAGCTAATTTTAAAACTGAAGAGAAGTTGAGCTTGGGACACTTAATGCTGTATGAAGACAGGCTTTCACTTAGAATGACTGTCATCTCCTCTGTCAGTTTCTTACTTTTCCCTTGCAGTTGAAGAGCAGTAACTTTTCATAGAAAAGCCAGGTTCATCTTCCTGTGACACTGAGTGTCCATGACCCTGCCTGTACATTGAGTGAGGGAACTGCTAGCGCTGCTGCTGCTGCAGTTCCATCCTAGCATGGAAGAGTATTGTGCAGTGGGTGCACAGCACATTTCACACAGGAATATAGGTAACACTGATTAAGAACACTGAGAAGTTACCTTAAGACAAGGACAATATCAATTTTCAAAAGGAAATTCCAAACAAAAAGATGGATTTAATCAATTTGGTCAGTAGTATGGGCATGCTACCAGACCACAGAGGTTGTAAGATGAGGGTCTGAATACAGGAACGTTATTTGGCTCAGAACATCCTTTACTTTTCAACAGCTACTTACACTCAGCTAAGCATATGCTTAAATGCTTTCCTGAACTGAGGTCTAACAAACTCACACTTTGATCTTACAATGATGTTTGGTTTATTTGACTCTAAAATGTACACTACATTTGAGTATAGTTTGACATAGCAAATGAAATATTTACTGACTTTTGGCAATAGTACCTTTGAGGATTTCTGTAATGCATCATTCTCACTCAAGGTCTCATGTCCATAGGATGAGTGTGATTAATTTCTAAGAGTATTACAAAGAGGTTGGCTCATGCTTTGAGAAGAAAGCTCTTTCTTCTCCAAAAAGTAATTTCTGTGGGTTTGTACCTAATCACTAATTGGATTTCTGCATAGAATTTGGTAACAGAGACTTTGGGGTAGCAGAAATATGGACTTCTAAGTTTCCCGTTTCCCTATGTAACAAAAAGATATGAAACAAAGAGTTAAACCACCTCAGTGTTTTTCATCGCTTTCATGGAACAGCACTGTCTGAACTCTGTTTCCCTGGTTTATAGAGTGGCGGTATCTTGCTTTATGAGAATATAGTGTTCTGGCTGATTAGTATGCTGTAATTTATGTGGCGAATCATGCAAAACACAGAAAGACAAGCAAAATAAGAGAAGCAGTATTTCTTAAGTAAGTTTTAGATTAAGCATATTAAGAGGAAAACATTCTCCAGCTTTTCTATCTCATCAGTAGGGCAATAACTAAATCCACTATGTCCTACATAAGACATTCTTTAATATATCCAAAGAATCAGAAATGAAGACTGAAAATGTATCATCAATTTCCTTGGATTAAGGTCAAAGCTTCAGAAAGAGAGAACAGTTTCCTTCACAATGTCTCAGACAATTTTAGTTACTATCAGATTAAGGAAATAAAATCAGAAACAAAAAATTTCAAGAAAGAAAATTGTAATACTTACATTGGTGACATATTCAATATCCTTCCAAATATTACATTCCCTGGGAAAATCTGCCAAATCTAAAAAATTATCCACTACCACTTGGCCAATCAAGTCATGCCTGGAGAATCTGTCAAAGTCATACACAGAGAAATGGAGCTTCCTTGCATTCAAATCATTGTATGGGACTGTAAATAAAAAAACTTCATCAAATACTGGATTTAGGGTCTTCCTGTGCACTTTAGTCTGGTGTTTTGTTTTCCTATCAGGAAGCAGATATATCTTCACATATGGATCTGAAGTTCCAGAGAAGTCCTTTGCTGGCAGGTTGATGGCCTTGTGTATCTTCACTATTAACTGCTCTAAATCACAGTCATACTTCAGAATAAAGTTCAGTTTTCCACATGCCTTGCTATTACTCCTCCGGCCATCGTCTGTGTCCACTGATCTTTGTTTATACAGCTCTGGCTTAATGCGGCCAATCCCTGTCAGTTGCTCCTGTTTCTGAACCTGCTGGATGTTGAAGTCGGGGTTGGAGAGGTTGAGTTGTCTTCGGATTGAATTATGCCTTAAGTGGAAATGAAAGAATTGAAACAGATTGTGTTGAATATGATGAGAATCTGTGCACATACACTAAAGATACTGTTCTCATTTGACATATTTTTGTAACGTGCAATGGGGTCAGATTTTACTTGCATAAAGTGATAAACCATGATACCCAACAGTTGTGAGAGCTCACCTTCGGCATTAGACTGCTCATATCACATAATTTTCTGTTCCTCTGTCTCAACATAGTGGTATGTACTCTCCAAACATGGCTGAAGAAAGTGACAAAGGCAAATTCACAGCCATTGCAAATCCAAAGGATCTGCCTTTCTGGCAAGTATAATGTGATATAAGAACTGAAGATGTTCTTATCACTTACCATTTTCAACTGAGGTCTTTGGATTATTGCCAATGAAATGAGTTACATTATGTAAATGGGAGTAGGATATGGCCTATATTGCCAGCTGAGCTTGTGATTTCTGGTTCTAAGGCAAAGCTGGACAAAGGAGGAAAGTTACTTAGTTACTTAATTGCTATGACTATTACAAGTGGGCTGTTCTGGTCTGAAATGGTTTGTTGACCACCTCAACAATTGTTTTGTTTTTTCTCTCATACCTGATGTAATAAACCCTGTGGTACTTTGGCTGAAAAGATCCTTTAGTTTCATTATTCTGAGGAGAGAAAGCTGCTTTTAGCTTTGGTCCAGTGGAATTTATTATGTGGAATCACTCACTTACTGTGATTGAAATTTCCACTTCATGAGATAGTAACAGAAATCAAATTTGCAAACTCTGTTGGGGTAGTGGGATGTGAAAACTGGATTAGGTAAAATCCTTATCTTACATGAGTTGGATTCCACTTTTTTTCCTATTCATATGCAGCAATCATCCAGAGTCTTGGAGTACCATGAGCTGTGGTAGTACATATAAAGAGCATGTGGAAAATGCTAGCACGGGATTAGTCCAAAGCTACGTATGTTGAATATAATCAGCAATAGTTCCTCTGCTATCACTGTTCATTCATTCCTTGTGAATATGTGCTTAATGCATGCTTAAAACAGGAACAGTCTCTTATATGCTAACCTATTTTTTTCTTGTATAATAAGTTCATAACTTTATAGCTATATAACAGTTGTTCAGGACAAAATATTATGTTATAAGAAAAGATTTTTATTATTCAACTCTTACGTTTCTCATCAAAGTGGGAGGAATAAAATGGAGAAAGGCTGGAGAGACAGTTTAGCAAGGATTGTGGTGAGGCTGGTACCTCGTCTCTGTAGCCACAGAGGAAAGCCACAACCTCTCAGTTATGAAGGAAAGCAGCAGAGACAAAGGTGAACAAAGGATGCAGTGCAAGGAAGATGTGGCCCTCCTGGTCAGTAAAAGAGTCTTTTGGAGAAGACCTCATCAAAAGTAACGGGCAATGAAAGAGAGGACTAAAGTGCAAAGCTTGTATCAGCAAATGATATAGGGTAGGGATGGGGCTTGGACAAGTCATGCCTTTGTGGGCAGAGAGCCAGTGCAATAAAAACCTGCTGGAGAGAGCAAGACTGGACACAGCTGCCAGAAGCAAGGTCTGCAGAGATTGACAGGAGTGAAGACACTGTGCATGCAGTGAGGATGCTAAGGCAAGCTTTTTTACAGATTGGGATTGCTGCTACTCCTTGTGAGACGACTATGCTGTGGTGATAATCTGCACTTGTCATTTGATTAAGTATCAGAATTGCTGCCCTGTCGTAGCAGAGGAAGTCTGTATCTGACACAATACTTTCACAGTATCAAAGACACACAGAGCTCTTGGTGGTAAGATGTCAGATATGAATCTTCTGTTGCTAATGAGTCTTACATGTGTATTTCCCAGCAGTCTGAAAACAGCAGCATTAGTCCTGTACTGTACTGGTGGGCTATTAACCCTTAGCTGGAATTCGATCCTGTGTGTGGCAGGGTACGTGCTTCAGTACCCATAATTGTGCCTTTGACCTCCCCATAGATTCCTAGAACAGTATAAGCCCAAGTGATTCTTATGCTAATCTAAGGAGGAAGGGCACCTGGATCTTTTGCTGTGTAACATTAACAATGTTCTGGGGACTTCTCAAACTCTTTCTGAGACATGTTTTGGACAACTGGCAATTATTGAACTGGCTGTTGTCATCACTCCCATGTTCAGGTGTGCCTGCAGACACAAGTCTTGGCTAAATTTGCTTTCCTAGCTGTCCAGGAAGGAAGCTAGTAAAGGGCTAGTGCTGTACCTTTCCAGCTGAAGTACATTTGCTTCGACTCAAGACATCTACTGTCTCCTCACATGCTGATCCCTTTTCTTACTGTGTGAAACACAATCCTTTCATCACCTGCTTCTATACACACACTTACCCTAGAATCATACAATCATAGAAGAGTTAGGGTTGGGAAGGACCATAAGATCATCTAGTTCCAACCCCCCTGCCATAAGCAGGGACACCTCACACTAAACCGTGCCACCCAAGGCTTCATCCAACCTGGCCTTGAACACTGCCAGGGATGGAGCACTCACAACCTCCCTGGCCAACCCATTGCAGCATCTCATCACCCTAACAGGAAAGAATTTCTTCCTTAGATCCAATCTAAACCTCCCCTGTTTAAGTTTGAACCCATTACCCCTTGTCCTGTCACTACAGTCCCTAATGAAGAGTCCCTCCCCAGCATCCCTGTAGGTCCCCTTCAGATACTGGAAGGCTGCTATGAGGTCTCCACGCAGCCTTCTCTTCCCCAGGCTGAACAGCCCCAACTTTCCCAGCCTGTCTTCATATCAGTCCCTTGATCATCTCCATGGCCCTCCTCTGGACTTGTTCCAACAGCTCTCTTTTTCCTCTTCCCTCCTGTACTGATTCTCCAGTTGCCTTGGAGACCCCAGTGACTCTATTCCCCCCACAATATTCCCCTCACAACAGTTTAGTCACTATACCCCCCCAGCCATGATTGTGGCTAAAATCTATGATTTTTAATCCTACTTCTAACTTCCAAGTGCTGCATTAGCTTGCCCTACTTTTCTCCTTTGGCTCTTGTAAAATTTTGAGGACACATCACTGAATATTCAGCAACAGTGCTGAGTGCAAATGAATATGCTTTACAGGCTAAATCTAGGCTGTTCTGGTGCTTTAAGAGACACACAATGCTCTGTCTTGTTCAGCCTCTGAGTGAGAGGCACAAATGAGATAGTAGTTGATAGAAAAGTGGAATAGTATTGTGATCTATCCTTTTAACCTAAGAGGTTTGCATACCTCAAGGAGTAACTTTTGTGCAATTTTATTTTAAAAAGAATGTGGCAAAAAAATTATACATTCAGTGTACTGGATAATCAAGCTGTGCTCTTTTGACTGTACCTCTATTCATTAATATCAGAGAGAAACTGGAGTTACTGACCGATCAGAAGAGGTTGGTTCAGTGACCTGACGATGCATTCGCACATTCTGTACACAGTTCTCCTTTGTTCCTGCCTGAGCATCTAATGGAATATCAGGGGAGGTGTGGCTGATCTTCATGGAGGATTCCGGATAGGCTGTAGGCTGTCCCAGATAATCCTCACTGTAGTCATGGTCATTGGTCTCTGTATCTGTGTAGTTCAGCGATTCTTGCTTGTTGTCTTTGCTCCCAAACGGCAGACCACGCTCTCGCCAAGGGATCCAACAAAGCTTCCAAGATACGAACAGAGAGACACCAAACAGAGCAAGGCCACAGGCTGTGACAACTAAGGACAGCAAGCTTATTGAGATATCTGGAAACAAGAAAAACACATGCATGTCACATCTTTGTACTCCTTGGAGCTCTGCATTTTCAAGGCTTATCTTGATAGAACTTAGTTTACATTTTCTCTCTGAAAGCTGGGTGGGATGAAGGCCATTCTAAGTATGAAAAGGGCTGTTCACTGTTTCATCTACAGGATTTTGTCCTGTCTTTATATTCATATAGTACTGTTACCTCCATCTCTTTTACCAGATCTTACTACATTCTTTTCCAGAGACTATATTATGCTCGAACACATGAAAATATGCACACATGCACATGTGACATGATTTTTTTAGGTATTGAAATGTAGTAACTTGTTTCATTATTTTAATTACCTTCATCTCACACTCATTCTTATGTTTGTAAATTATATTGGACTATCAATGCATGACTTGCTATTTATAATCAGCCTGGGGAAGAGAAGGCTGCATGGAGACCTCATAGCAGCCTTCCAGTATCTGAAGGGGGCCTACAGGGATGCTGGGGAGGGACTCTTCATTATGTAGTGACA
>NDXB01011711.1:0-24328 GCA_002631895.1 Agapornis roseicollis | reverse complement strand
TCAGCCTGGGGAAGAGAAGGCTGCATGGAGACCTCATAGCAGCCTTCCAGTATCTGAAGGGGGCCTACAGGGATGCTGGGGAGGGACTCTTCATTAGGGACTGTAGTGACAGGACAAGGGGTAACGGGTTCAAACTTAAACAGGGGAGGTTTAGATTGGATATAAGGAAGAAATTCTTTCCTGTTAGGGTGATGAGATGCTGCAATGGGTTGGCCAGGGAGGTTGTGAGTGCTCCATCCCTGGCAGTGTTCAAGGCCAGGTTGGATGAAGCCTTGGGTGGCACGGTTTAGTGTGAGGTGTCCCTGCTTATGGCAGGGGGGTTGGAACTAGATGATCTTAAGGTCCTTTCCAACCCTAACTATTCTATGATTCTATGAATTTAGTTAGGTACCAGTATCTCTTAAGAAACTGAGATTTTTCTGTGTTTTTTTACTCCAAAGGGTTTGTTGATTTGCTTTTTTTTTTTTAACCTGTTTCCAAACTTTTGGCATAAAGAGAAATGTGGCGATGAGTTTTCTGTAGTTTTTCCCCACATTCCTAGCATTATCCTACTTCATAATCATATCAACACATGTAACTTACAACTGGGAGAGGCTTTTTCTCTGTTTTGCTTTGTTTTAAGTTGCGCATTGGGATAATGACTCAGTGGAACAGCTGTTTTTATTTCGTCTTTTATTTTCCTTCTAAGTGCTTTTGAAACGAGTTTCTCTGTGGATTACACAATGCATCATGCCTTAAACACAATTAGTAAGAATTCTATTTTACTGACTCAAATTATAAACACACCCTGATCAAAGCAATCCTTCACAGTGTGTATAGGCTCAGAATGTCAGGCTGCATCTCTCTAGCCTAAATCTGCAAAGGACGGCATGAGGTTGAAATGCACTGCTCTTACTAAGACAATTATTTAAGAATGACAATTCAGATGAAACCGCCTCAGTCAGGTAAGGGGAGGGAAGAAAACAGTATATTTCAAAAAAGTGGGAAAGTTAATACCTTCTGTCCCTGCTGTGAGTGTCATCCTCAGCAGCCAGATAGATTAAATGTCTGCAGAGGGGGCAGTGAAACTACAATCAGCTTCACCCAGGAGCTGTCTGGTTTATTTTGCACGCTGAAAGCCAATTTAAAACAATTTTAGCCAGCATGGCCCTTTCTGTCCTTCTCCCAGACATACGAAGACAAAGCTCATTAACAATGGGGACAGAACAGCGGCTGCTTCAAATTATAGTGAAGAGTTTCAGAGATGAAATTAAGTAAAGAAATTCCTCCTGTGCACAAAAGGCAACCTGGGAGAGAGCAGAATGGTGCTTCTTGGTATTTTGGGAATATTTACTGGTAAACAAGTCTGGCCGCAGAGGCAGAGCACAACCTCTCCCTCTGATTAAAAAGCAGAGGAACTAGGATACAGTAGTGAAAGAAGACCTTCAGAAAGAAGCAATTTGTCTTGGATTCCTTGGAGGAGAAGGAAGAAACACGTCAGAGGTCTGCAAAAAAGTCACGTTTTCAAAAAACTGGTTCAAGAAAATGATCCAGCATTGAAAGACTGAGAAATTGAGAGCTGTCATAAACCAGCCAGAAGATTGCAAGGTTAAGAACTGGAGATTGCCCAATGCCAAGAATATGTGAATGTGAGGAACCAGTTGAAGGGTAGACCAGCAGTACAGTCCCCTACCTTGAGGATAACTTTAGCAGAGGACACAGTCACTGAGAGAACTGACATCATGAGGTAAAATGAGAACAATATGGAGAACTTTTCATTTGGAGAGTTTGAAGTGCTTTAATAATATACCTCTGTGTTTAATAACATAACACTGAGTACTCTATCTCACAGTTTACTTTCAGAGAAGCTGAGTAATAAGCAATTCAGGTAACTTGCCAAGTCACAGAATAAGAAAGGATTACTGCTCATCATCTTGATTTTACTTTTTTCTGACTCCATAGGAACCATTTTAGTTTGAAATTTTCAGTTGTGTGGCTGGAAAGGGACAATCATGTATGTGTCTTAGTTCTGTGAAAGACAGTGGGGCTAATGATCACTGCTCCAAACTCTGTACTTTCATTGGACAGTGGTTTTCATATATTGCACATCTCGCTGGCAATCTTCAGCAACTGGGCATGTCCCATTCCAGGGAGCTGGAACTAGGTCATCTGTATTTAAGGTCCCTTCCAACCCAGACTATTTTAGGATTCTTGAATAGCTGAGGTGAGTGCATCCCAAGCAAAGAGATTTTTGGCTGCACCCTGGTCCTGCTTTTACATTAGCCTTTTGTACTGTTATATATCGTATTCTCTGTAACTTTTACTCCCATCTTTCCATATGTCTCAGTTTTTCTAAGCCTGTTTATCTGTATTCCCATGTGGTAGCAGTATTCATCTGATGCCAGCAATTTCCTCTGCTTTGTAATGAAAGCAGGGTAAGTCTTTACTTGTTTGTCCTCACAAAAATCAGAGCTCTGCAGGACAGAAAGTATTCCTCAAATTCACTCTGCTTTCACAAGAATGAGGGCAATGTGTTTTCCAGAGCAGTATCTGATGTAAGTCTAAACTTAAGATACTAAATGGGTAACAATTTTTCAGATCACAATACAAAAATATCAATAAAGCACTAAGATATAACTGCACTTTGTACATTATATGGTATAAAAAGATATGAAATACAGAAATAATAGTGGTGGCTTTGTTCATAAATGAAACAAGGAATGAATTTTTTTTCCCTTCTCATGTTTAAGTTACTACTTAGATTGCTAAACATTATACAAAATCAAGTATCTGAATCAGCCAACAATGGGAGAGACCAATAGGTAATGCAGAAAAATGCATGTCTCCAAACGTGTAATTGGAGTTACAGAGTTAAAAGGCACAAGGCTAAATATTTAGATTAATCTGACTTCAAAACATGCAAATATGAACAAACATACGAAGAAGAAAAACCAGCTGGGAATTCCTGATCAACCAGGAATAGACAGGGCATTCGATCAAAGGAACTGCTGATCAGTAATCTAATTATTTGGGTAATAAAGTGGTTGGCTCCATGGATGCAATCACTGTTTGTTCTTTCAAGTAAGTGCATCTATGGAGGTGCTCCATAATTGTAAAAACAGAAGTTTAAGAGCTTAACTTTGCAGAGGAGAAGTCTTGGGAGGAAGTATCTGAAGTACCTACTGAAGCAGTTTTAGCTTAATATTGCAGGGTTGTTTCATTTGTGCTTCACAACTTTTTCTTAATTAACATAGCTGGCACTTGTTCAGTTTGAAAGGTGCGTCTTTGAGAGACTCCTGAGACTCAGCTAATATATTCCTCTCAGAAATATTCCAGAACCAGTTAATTATCTTTAATACTGTGTTTAAAGACTTTCTGGGACATTCTTTAAAGTAAGGCAACTGAAAACGAAGGGACTGAATCTCCAATTATATGAGGTTTATTACACATATTAATCCGACTTTTACTCCAACCCTGAAATTTATGAATGTGGACCAACAAAACAGGCTTAAGTGAGATCAGTGTCAGGGTTTCATATAATAATACCTTTCTCATGATCTAAAAATGTATCTGTAACTGGGTTTTATTGGAATTTGAAGCTGCTATCGGCTTCTAGTGACTTTTTTTTATTTCAAGGTATGTGTTCTATATAGGTAGGCCTTAGGGTACATAAGGCTTTTGTGTTGGGTAGGACACTGTTCTGATCCTCTGGGTGACTTGCTTATATTTTTATTCCTTAACAGTGTTATGAATTCTAGTTTGTCAGTGCGTGCTTTCTCTTTGTCTGTGTTGCTTGGGTTACAAAAGTGTGTAATGTATTGTTTAAAATTAACTAGGTTTCATAAATGAACTAGATCAATGAAATATAATCTTAGGTTTTCACCAAGGTAATTATCAATTAGTTTAAATGTACATACATTCCATAGCACAATTTCAACATGAAATCAGAATCACTACATAGCCATGCAAAATATAAAGTGGATAAGCAATAGATATTTGCTTGCTCAGCATAGTTTTCCAGCAGCAACTGTTGTGATACATACTTTGGTTATTAAGGAGAAAAGTTATAGATGCAGTATGTTTGGTTTGTAATTCAGGTAAGGTAACTTCATACTGAGATATGAATTAATTATTATTTGCAACCAAAATTGTACGTGAGCACAACACTCAAAAGCATACTTACTATGATCAAGCCTAACATCTGTAACACAATAAATAAAACTTGTTCTAAGAATTAATTACTTATTTGCACATCTATTTCCTCTTAATATATTTAGTCTGCATTAATGCAAATTTCCTTGACAACTTATCTGACATGTAGTATTCTGCTAGAGTTTGTAAGCAATAAAAAATATCTACTAATCTGGCTGAATGAACGGGGATTCTTAACGACACAGTTGAGAGGACTCATATGTTCAAGGGCTTGCATTTGTCTTTCTGACATCTTGCAGTAGTATCTATTGACAAAGAATTTTGTTGTTCCTCTTGTAAGAACTAAACCTCCTGTTTCACAAGCAAACAAAGCATAGTAGAAAATAAAATTTGCTGATATTGCATATAACGACTGTGATAAGATCCATCCAGGTTCCCGTATCTCAGACTTGGTTCTTTTTGGTTATTTCCATATTCTCTTTGAATATATACTTTGCACAGCTGATAAAATATGCAAAATTACTATATACATTTGGCCTTCTAATATACAGTGAAAAATACTATAATCAGGAAAAAATGCATAAATAATAATATAACGGAAGAGAGAACACCATTTTTAAAGATAGCATTACAGATTGCCAAGTACTCTGTGTAACATGACATGGAGATGGCTTAAACAGCTGTATTTCATCCTGTTATGCAGAATCAGTTAGAGTGCTCCATTTGGAGAACAGGAATGTAGCTGGAGCAAATGAATATGAAATCTTCTAAAAGCCATTTGGCACTTGAGACACACTTATATCTTGTTAGCTAAAAGGGAAGCTAGTCATATGCTGAAAGAAATTTTGGAGGTATACATTTATACTGCAAACACATACAGCCATCAGTCCTGTTAGGTCCTTCAGAGTATAAAAACCAAGCAGTGATGCTTCAGAAGAGCTACAGCTCCCACAATTGTACTCAAGAGCTGTAATGCATACTGCCACCCACCTACTCTTTCTGCTATGTTAAGACATGTTAAATAGAATCAGATTAATTATTAACTAAATGGACTAAATAATATGATACACTTAAGGCTTTTCTTTTTCTTGTAGGATCACTCACAAAATGAACTGAGTTACTAATTAATCATTTGGAAATGTTTACCCTGAGCTTTTTTAGGGGATGGAAAATAGTAGTTTATGGGTATTGAGGAATTTAAGTTCTCATCTAGTCATAGGAAGTGACTAGACACTTTTGCACATACTGTGTATGTTCTCTCATTGGCAGAGTGTAAAGTTTGAATAGAGACATGAATGATGAAGAATGAGTGAAGAACAACCATGTTTTGTAGCAGAAACTTTTGGACAAATTGTGTGTTATTGTCCTGGGTTCAGCAGTAGCAGTCATTTTTCTCCTCAGTAGCTGGTGCAGTGCTGTGTTTTTGACTTTCACCCTGAGAACAGCGCTGATAACACCGATGGTTTTAGTTGCTGCTCAGTAATGTTTACTCTGACCAAGGACTTTCTGAGTCTCATGCTCTGCCAGGGAGGAGGGAAAGCTGGGAGGAAGCAGAGAGAGGACACCTGACCCAAACTAGCCAAAGGGGTATTCCATAGCACAGAATGTCATGCCCACTATATAAACTGGGGGCAGTTATGCAGAAGGGCTAGATCACTGCTGGGTCAGGCTGGGTATTGGTTGGCAGATGGTGAGCAGTTGTATTCTCTTCCTCTGTTGTTTCCCTTATCATTATCATTGGTGGCAGCAGCAGTGATTTGTGTTATACTTTCGTTACTGGACTATTCTTACCTCATCCCGTGGCAGTTACATTCTTTCAGTTCTCTTCCCCATCCCTCAGGGAGCAGGGGGAGCGAGGAAGGTGGGGGGGTGGCATCGTACAGCAGCACTGTTTGAGGGTTCTGAAGGTTTAGAATGGCCTTTGAGTACCCTTGAGACCTGCCTGCTGATTGTGATGGGGATCAGCATGCTGGCACACATACAGTGTTTTACCCATGACCATTTCATCTGACCTCGAAAGTTAAGTGGAGTCATGCTGGGGTCTTGTCTAGGGTTAGACAATGATATAGGAGGGCCAAGAGATTTTCCCCAAGGCTGGACAGTCATGAGTGGCAGGGTGTGTGGGACAGTATGGGCAAGTATCTAACCCACTGGGCCCCTCCAGTACCTTGGAAGCATCAGAGATGGAAGGCAGCTGTATGGAGCCCCCAGTGACAAATTGCAGAAACTGCTGACAGGGAGGGTGAATTATTTTGAGCCTGGTAGGCCCATGACACCTCAGGCCATCAGGGCAGAGATGCAACATACAGACGGACTTGGTGGACTTAGCAATGGCCTCTATTGCCCAGGTTATTCACGAGTGTGAAACATGCTGCAATTAAACAAGCTAAACTTTTAAAGCCTCTTTGGTATGGATGATGATGGCTGAAGTACAAATATGGGGAGGCCTGGCAGATTGACTACATCACACTCTCTCTCCTACTCTGAAAGACTGCTACAAAAGATCAAGCCCAACATCATGGACTGGATGGACTCAGCAGCTTTACAGAGATTGGTCCATGCACTAAGGAATGATACTCTCTCTCTCTCTGTGGATGTATATATATATATATATATATGTGAGATAAGAATGACGGTATATTGAAAATGTGGGATCTGAACATGATGTGAATGGTATATAATAAGGGGTGGATACTGTCCTGGGTTCAGCAGTAGCTGCAAGTATGAAACTTTCAAGATTTGTGAATATTTTTATGAATAAGCCACCAGGGCACACATTAATCTTGTATGTTATGATGCTATGAATAACAATGTAGAGAAATTGCCATTTACTTCTGCAAAGTATAGCCAGTAGCAGGAAGTCCCCAGGTTACAGAAGAGCAAACAGACTAAATGAATCATGTCAATAAACTCTAAATTCCGTTACACTCCTTGAAAGCCCAGTAAGTTACAATAAATAGTAAAGAAGCATTTGAGAGCAGCAAAAGAAATAAGAAAGAAGCATTTAATTTACCCCTTGTATAAACTGTACAGCAATACTGTACCAAAGTGCTCAAGACAATACAGAATAACGAAACCAGTAAAATATACAGGATAATAAATAATAAAAATAATAAAAAATACAGAATAATAATAATGAGGTAGCAGCATTTTCTGTAAATTTTTAACAAATTCCTTTTAATTTTGATTTCCTTTAGGGCTCAATCTTACAGGCAAGAAAAAAAAATTACCTAAATGTTTCATGCAATGCCTTTCTTTTGGTGGGGAAATTTGTGGAATTAAATGACTTTAAAGGGGCACAGGAGATGTGGACAGACCACTGAAGTGCTTAAAGACCTATTTGATCTTTAGAAAAATGTAAGTTTCACATTCACATCTAAAGACATGTATATGTAAATATACATAAATACACAGAGGCATCCCTAATGCAATGCCTATGATGTTATATGATGAAAAAATATTTTCACAGAACTATCTATAATGATTAATAGGAGTTGTGTCACTCATATAGTTCTAGTGTTCAAGGCCAGATTGGATGAAGCATTGGGTGACATGGTTTAGTGTGAGGTGTCCCTGCTTATGGCAGGGGGGTTGGAACTAGATGATCTTAAGGTCCCTTCCAACCCTAACTATTCTATGGTTCTACAACAAATCTATAAAACATATTTTTCTTTCAAATTTCCATTTTCTTTCCCATTGGAAGCACTGAATTTCATCTACCAGTTGGTTATTTGTCTCTTCAATTTTCACAAGCCCAGTGGAAACCATTAGTCTTTCTAAATTTGAATAACCTAAAAAAAAANNNTCACTACCAGTTGGTTATTTGTCCTCTTCAATTTCAACAAGCCCAGGGGAAACCATTAGTCTTTCTAAATTTGAATAACCTAAAAAAAAATTGTCTATTTTTGAAGCTTTCTTAATTTAGGGATTTTTTAAAGGAAATAAAAATGTAAAACATAAAAAGACAGTATTACTCTTCTGGGCAATTTATGTAGAATAAAGTCAGATTGCTTGGAATGGAAATAAGGTCAATTATTTCATTAGCTTCCTTTTCAGAATCAGCTACTCTAAGCCTATATTATAGGAATTTGGCACATCACAGTGGTTCAATATTTACAATCCTTGCTGTACATTTAAGGAAGAGCCAAAATTCATCTGCTTTATATATACTGGCAGATCATAAAATGGTTGCCACAAGTGTTGAAACATCACAAGGGAATTCAGGGAAACTGCCTGCATGGACTGATCTGGATAGAGAGGAAATTTATTACTTATTTTGACCTTCATGAATCTAATGAGATGTTTATATCTGCTTTTAAGTGTGGCTGGTCTTTACGTTTGTTTTTTAATAAATGAATGCACTCTTATCCCTACATAACACCTAGACTCAAAAGATTACAATATTTTCAAACTGCTTTGATTGGGACTTCATAATATTAACTGACTGTCATGGACTTGTTACACATTATTCTTCCTTAAAAGTAAACTCTCACAAACCACTAGCATCTTAAACTCATTAAATAGCCTGATTTTTATTTTAGAAGGGAGCTGGTCACATAAAGGGAAATAAAGACAGATTTGAAAGCATTTATCCTTAGTACATGAGGAGCCAGATGCACTGTCATACATTGACTTTTAAAGAGAAGTACTTCAGAAAATCAGCCAGGGTGAAGGTATTTACACATCTGTTCTCTGTGAATGTAGGGTTCCCATGTTATAAAATGAAGCTTTTTGGTCTGATTCATATGTATTAGGGTCTAACAGAAGTCTTACTGGCGGGGATATTTATTACTAGGAAAGATAACGAATTAGTCATTTACAGTAAGATATAGTCTGCTGTTAGACTAAATACACAAAATACACTTCTTTCACATTCCTCTTCATCTCCAGAGAGCAAAAGAAACAAGTTCAAGGCCTTTACAAATTTATGAATGGGTAATTCTAGAAATCCTGTCTGTCTAAAATACTAAGAGAAAACAGTAGAACAGATATGAAACCAGAAAGTGCAGCAAATGAAGAGAAATCTAAAATGAAATCTCTGAAGAACAGAACCGAGAAACAGATCTGATAAAGATTTATCATTCAGACTGCTCTTCTGCTTTTTCATTCCTAGAAAGTGATCAATTTAAAGCTGAGATGCTCTTGAAAGCCCTCCTAATTTTGGAAAATCCAAACATAAAGGAGAATATAAACTTGCTTATGTATGCTTTGAGTGAGAGTTGAACATATCTGGATTTCTGCTTTCCTGGGTGTAATTGTATAGTCATGCAAGACATTCCTTAAAATAACCTATAAGAGGAAATAGTAGCAACAACTCTTTGAACTGTTATTATAAACTACACAATTTCATGCTGTACTTTGTGAATGCAAAATTGAAACTGGACAGATTGAGGGGTTTTTCTTCCTGTGTTCAACCACTTTTATGGAGAAGAATGCTATTATACTGTAATTATGATCAGCAACACAATATTGAACGCCATGTAGTAGTGACAGATGCCCATCCCCCCCAAATTAATGCACTCACCCTGACCAGTATTTGGCAGTGGAATCTAATCCTGTCATTCCAGTGAGTGTACTCAAACTGCACACTGGGTCCCAGAAATTAATGCACTGAAGTTTCAGTACTGAGAAGGATGGTAGCTACTTTCTGAGCTTTGCCAGTATTCATGCTCAATATCATGCAGGAGGCATCTGAACATGCGGCTTTCTCACTGAACAATAAACTGGCAGGAGCTTGCTGTAATATAGATTACTGTAGGGATCAATTCAGGGCTTTACTCTCTACAACTGCTGATACAAGCATTTTTATTGAGCTAAAATAGATTTAAAAGAAAAAGAAAAATATCAAGATAATAAATCAGAACAGAGAATTTTAGCATCAGTGAAGTATCCATGGGATTGCTACTCCCCAAAATCTAGATGCAAGTGTTCACAGTTGTCATGCAAACTGTTGTCGGTGACTGGTAAAGATTAGTATGCTCATGTGCCCTTAAATTCCTTGAGTTACACTTGGAGAAACATGGCCCTACCACATGGTCAAAGGGACATGCTCAACGAATCAGTTACTGTTAAAGGTCAGCACTTTCTTATATTCTGTTAGATTCATAGGGAAAACTGTTAAAAGGAAACACATGGGGGACAAGCAACAAAACCAAAAGGACTGATATAACCCTACATGCTGCTAACTTCCAAGTTTGCTGATCCTTCTTGTACCTTCCTGTCAACAATACACATAGCTGTGGACTAGAGAAACAATCAGCTAAATTAAAAATATAGATTATTAAAAAATATAAATTGCAAATAATAGTATCAATAAACAGATTATTAAGGCTAGAAATTCTGACAACTGTTGAGATTAAGATGTTTCAGCTTTTAGGAAAAACAGCTTATTTTTGCCCTCACCTATATGTAAAAGCAAATCAGAAAGGCCTGCTGAGTCAGGAGTTAAATTGGTTTTCATTCATCTTGACATAAAGGTCAAGATACTAATGCTATAGCATTTCAGGGGGTTAAGTCTGATAGTAACTTAGGTGAATCATTAACTCTGCATCTGTCCAGAGATTTCAAAAGCTGCAAGGGGCCTCATGGTACATTTTGTACCTAAGAAAAGCAGGAAGTGTTTTATATTTTAGATATTTAAAAAACACTGTGAGCCTGTCTGCACAAATAAGGAAACACCCACTTGTAGCACCAGGGACTGAGGTCAGTGGAAAGATCAGAATGTCTTATGTTTTATACCAGAGGTAATTTATAGGAATGACTGCCTGTTGAACCCAGTATCAACCACTGTGAAGAGGTTCAATGTATCTAACGTACATCAAGAGGTACTTCAATAGAAGTAACAATGTTCAGCAATTAGAAAATTAACAGTTAATTTTAAGAGCATCCAAAAGATTACCTACTTCCCTTGATGATAATGAACAGAAGCAGTTCAGACATTCTATTTTTGAAACACTTCAGACTTAGGCAGATGGCTCCACACTGACTTACATTGTTCTGTGTGTTCAAAAGTTTCTCCTTTGCTTTCTGTTCTCTCTCACTCCATCTCTCCCCTCTGATACACATTCACATATGTATATCCCAAACCCAAGATAAATCAACATAGGTAGAAAGCTAAGATTCTGAAGTATATATTAAGTTCATAGAAAGTGATCATTGATATAAGCTTAATAAATGATGTTGCTTCTAGGGATTTGGTGTTTTAAAAAAATGAGTAAGTTCTGATGAGTAAAGCATATTAAGGGGGATAACAACTCTCAGATTTGTAAGGCTGGAGCCACAGTTTACTGTAGAAACCCTGCTCTATTGTAACTGAGTTGTGACAAGTTGTGTGAGAAAGCAGTGCCAAATGCAAGCTGCCCTCCTTGGCCATACAGGTACTGAGTCACCATCACTGGAGGTATTTGAAAGACGTATAGATAGAGCGCTTAGGGACATGCTCTAGTGGTGGACTTGGCAGTGTTAACTGTTCGACTCAACGACCTTAAAGGTCTTTTCCAACCTAAATGATTTTGTTCTATGACAGTCATCAATTGATGGCTCATCACAGTGACCTCAGAATTACAAAAATAAACCCTGTGTGCACCTATGAGGCCCTGATTTTTCCTAGCAGCTAGACATAGGCTTAGTGTACACCTAGGAGTGACACTCTTCAGGAATGACTAAGATAAGTGGCTATCTGACACCTCTCTTGTCAAAATCTTCAGCCTACCTTTGAGGCACCGTGTATCATTACTGTCCATCAACTAAAAGTATGCCTTCTGCCCTGTTGGGTGATGACAAGGTCCATTCAAAGTATTTTCCTCCAGTAATTTCAAATCGCATATGGATAGGAAAAGCAATGCAAATCCAGATCTTTCAGAGAAAGATGTAAGTTAAAGGATTTTTAAGGAAAATTTGCAAGCTATATTTTTCAGACGTCTGCTATATATCTCAGACATAAATCACAGCCTTCTGTTCTTAACTCTTTACTAATATTGCCATTGTTGACAGAACGAGTCAGTCAGTACAGTTTTTTTCTGTGTGCTCTCTAATTGTCAGGACATACATAGTTAAAACCATTGTGAGTAAGTCTGAGTCTGACAAATGTTAATGGCATGTAAACAGTGCAAGCAATGTGTTTAGAAACCCTAATGGACATTTAAACAATTGTTTGTAGTATTTTTCAGCACGCATTATCAAGTAGCTTTTAGAACAAAGCTGTTAAATTATGACAATGATTAAACTGTTTATCACTAAGTAGCTTTTTCCCTCCTATAAATGTCAATATTATTTAAATGTCTTTATATAAGCAGGCAACAGAGACCAAGATGCAGCACAGATACAAGGTGAAATTAGGCAAATCAGCTGAAAATGGAACTCGGATTTTCTCACTTCTAATATTGAGTCTAGCAACTTTCCAGTTGCTTCTCATGAAACAACATGTGACTAAATAGAAGGGATGCAGAGAGTTTAATAAGCATTGCTTAACACACAAGCAAGATTTTGACCGCTAAACAGATGGTATGGCTTTTTCAAATAATCTAGTTATAAATGAGTTAATTAAATAACTGAGTTCTGAGAAAGCTGTCATCTCTCCCACTGCACCTGCTCTCTGTGAGGCAGCAGGCATAATGCCAACACATAAAGTACCAACTCACAAGGAACAGACCTGTGCAGAAACAAAGTGGTACAGATAACTGAAAGCCACGTCACTGTGCTCTGCAGCACATAGGGATCACCAAGCATAAATTCTTTGGTTGTAAATAAAAATATATTTCCTTTTCAGAGTAGATCCAAGAAAGCCTAAAATGTCACAGAAAGCAACTACAGTCAACATCTGTAATAAAAAAAAAGAAATATAGGCTTTGGTAAATGTCACTATGCTGGAAGATCCCAGCAGATAATCCAAGCAATGGTATTCATGTACGGTGCTACATGATTCCTACAATAAAGAGTTGTAGTAGTCTTTCATACCCCATGTAATACAATCCCATCTTCTTGTAGTATATACATATATATGTAATTACTACCAAAATAATGGCCTCTTTAAATTCGGAATTCTGCATATCCCAATCTTGCTATGCTTTCTTCTAATGCAAACTCTGCAGTAGTCCTCTTGTAATTTTTATTAATCAAAACACCATTTCACATATTATATAAAATGTTTAATCTGGTAACTAATTGAATGCAGAACAGCAAAATAATTAACTGGATTAAAAATAAGCTCTAAAACAGTTTGAAGGTGCTGGAAATCAGTCTGTATTTAGGCTTGCCTTTCCACTTGCAGCAGGTAAAGCAAATTTGAATCAAATAGTCTCTGTTTTCATCCTGCATCCTGATAGAAGATGTTTCTAATATTTTAGATGTAAAACTATTGTCATTGTTTGTCATATTCTGACTCTTGGAGAGATTTTGTGCTTGCAGCAAGTAGACCCTACGTTCGCATTCTACTGGATTTGCATTTTCTTTAATTAATTTAGCTAGATCTGTATCTTCTGAAATTATTTTCCCCAGAAAAATGAGGACAACTAGTTTCTTAATATGAGGAACTGAAGAGTATCTACCCTCTGCTGAAACAAGGACAGCAAGGAAACCTATGATTAGCTAGTCCTTGAACAACCCACTATGAAATGAAAAGAGCAGGTGCTGTCAGTCTGAAGTTGAAAACCAGACCTGTGCTCCACCATCCAAACCCTGGGTGACACCAGACTATGCAGCTTTCCATTCCTGTAAAGGAAACATTTCCAAATTCCTGTCCTTTATCTGTATGAAGGGCTTCACTTTTTTTGCTGGACTACTTCTTGGCAAAGCTCTCTCTTTTGTTGAGCTTTCTAGGCAGACCGCGTTCATTCTGGAGCTCTGGCAGTTTAAACAGAAAACACTGCCAGTCCAAGCTGGCAGATACATTCATGTGAGCAATTCAGTGCTTCTTGCACCTTGTAACCTAGAATATGTGGAGGAAATGCATTCCTTTCAAGACTTACAGCACAGTTCTATATGCAGAAAACAACTTCTATGTCTTACAGATAGCATAACAATTTGTTCCAGCATCTTTACATGGCATCTTCCTAAATAATATAGGATGTGTCCACATTAGTAACACAGCACTGGAGGAGGGGGAAGGATTCTTCTTGCTGCAGTTTTGCCTTGTATCTATACTTGGAGCCTGGTAGTACTCACTTGAGAGAGACACACCACAGGTGGGTATGTTTTAAGTAGTTTTCCTTCCAGTACAACCAAGCCAGTGGATAGAGCATCTCCTGCAGTTAGTGCTCTAGGCCTACCTTGTGCATCCTTCAACTGGATCAAATCCCACCCCCAGTAGCAGCACAACAGGGACATTCTGTACTATAACCTGAATAGTGTGCGGTACATCAAACTCCTCTCCTTGTGCCACACAAGTTGGTAAAAAGAGTCACCTGACACATCTTTACGCACAAGTTACTCTCCCTGAAGTCAATGAGATTTCAAATACAGGAGGGCTATGAGCTTCTACTCTGAAAAAAAATCCCTCCCCACAAAGATCCCCTTATTTTGAATTGTATTTTTATAAGTCATTAACTCCCCAATTTTGAGATCCAAACAACAAAATAATAAACTATTGTGTACTTTAGAATAAATAGAGTATAGCAATTACAGTTAATTGCATATGAGATTCTCAGTGAGCCCTAGGATGAAACAAAGGTGACAAGCAATTTAGTAGACTGCACTTTCTGTGCCAAAACCAATTAGGACATTCCAAATCCTGTAAACATTAATAGTAATCAGTAAACTACATGTCACTGTGCATCTTTGACTGATGTCCAGCATGTACTGTCTCATGTTTAGCTACAGGGAAGACTTATTGACAAATCTTTTATGAGACTGTCTACAGCATACGTTTACAGTGGGAGAACAACATATCCTTATGTACATACACTGCTGCAGCTGCTGCCAGCGGCTTGAGCATGCTTAGGCCAGCCTCTGCGTGTCATTGATAGCATAAATACGGAATAATAATTAATTACTAGGCAATGCTAGCCGGCACAGAATGAGGCTGATTACAAACCTGCGTTCGTAGCGCTGAGCTTATTATTCAATTTGACTCACTGTTAGATGATGTTAGTGCCAAGAGATTACAAATCCCTTTGGGGGTTATTCTGCAGTGAAATACCACCAGTTGCATAATATCTTACTTCTTTTGAAACATAATTTCAAATGTATTAGATTCACTCAAGCAATAAATAACAAACAGGAAAAACCACCTTACCAGAGAGAGAAATTATAATCATGGTATACAGTACAGGCTTTTTTTAAGACTACTTCAATTATAATCATTGTTATACCCTCCACATTGCACACTGGCCTTTCCAGGTGGGTGCACATAAACAAATGGGATGTAGAGAAGGGACTACCAACTTTTCCACATTCTTCTTGCTGCCTCCCGGCTGGCTCTTCCTCAGGCCTGTTCCAAGGGGAGAACAGCTCCTCTCCTGACTTCCCCCTCAGAATTACAAAAACAGTGTGAAGAAGAAAATGTTGGCAGCAGCCCCTTGTTCCCAGGAACCATTAACACCACAGCAGTGGGACACTTAAGAAAGCAGTTTGGAAACACTGAGCCACAGCTTTCATGTCTTCTCGCCCAGGCATTGCTCAGCTGGATGCTCTCATATCTGGGGAACTACTTGGGTTTTGAAGAACTCCAAGAATTCTCCTACTTCTAAGGGAAAGAAAGAACATACGTAACAGACTAAACTGATGGCAAATTTCTAGGCACTCTTTTTCCATCTTCTGGTCTCTACAGTTTTTATTCTTGCCTAGACAAAAAGTGCAACTAAAAATAGTAATGGGGGTTTCTTCTCAGCTCCCCAGAGACCGCTACAACCCACTTTCCTTGCTAACTGGAACGCACTGATGGGATTTGCTAATTTTTCAGCTACTTCAGCTGAATGATTTCAGGAGAATTTTTTTGAACATTGGGTACCTTTTTCCTTTGTCATCCGACATCCGTAGGTAGATAAGGCACCCACCAATTTCAACTGCTTCTCGTGCTCCCACAGGGCCAACATACCAAACCAAACCCCACACTTCTGATCATTTGACTAGATTAGGGAAAAAATTTACCTGAAACTGTACATGAACATTATTTTAATGTTACATAATGTTACATGAACATTATGTTAAAGCTTCTCTCTAGAATCAGGTGCTTGTGCATATCCTTCTCTCAGGAAGTGTCTGCAATCCTATTTCCCTTAAATTAACACTGTTCCTACCATTAATCTGACATTTAACAACCTGTATTTGCCTCACTACGTTAGCAAAGATTAACTTTTGCCGACAGTTCATAGCACTGAGGTGAAAGCTGGTCACATTCTTATACTTTTAAGGAAGAATTTGTCAATTACTGCCATTACGTTTGTTATAGCATACATTTAAGTAAGACAAAAAGGAATATATAATCATTCAAAATGGATTACTATAACACTGAGCTAACTATTTTGAAGAGCAGTCCTTTCTTATTTTATGCAACTGCAAACTATGGGGCTTGGATTTTAAAAAAATATGTGAAGGGCTTCTATATCAAATTCCCATTGAGTCTCAGTGGGGTCTGAGCAGTTACAGATGTTTCTTTGAAAATTTTATTCTCAAAGATGCTTTTGAGTGAAAGTAGTGCTACAGAAGCCATGAGGTCAAATTCAGTGGCTCTGGTTTACCTGGCTTTGAAATCTGACTGACAGCTGGATCAAGTTTTACCCCAAAATTATAGAAACTCAGATGAATGTAGCAAAAAGGAACCACTTTCTGAATTACTAAAATGAGAATGCTAAGACCACGAAACATGTAAGCGTGAGATTACATTCATTTCAAGCAAAAAACCCAAACCATCAGAAAGGAACTAAAAAGGGAAAGAGGAAACGAAGAAGAAGGGAAAAGGACCACACTTCGAAGAGCTGCATGTTCCAAGCTTCCAGACTTGTGCAGGTGAAGCTATTAGCGGGTTTCTGAGTAGAGCTACCCCAGTGTTAAACAATTTCTGTTTCGGACTTACACATAAGGGTTGGGTGATTAGTTTTATGTTTCCTAAACATGAGCAAAATGTACTTGTTGAGGTATACTGACATTAGTAAACAAATATATATCCTTAATGGCAGGTAAACTGAGTCAGTAAAAATACATTCTTTAATCCCAAGAGTGTGTGTGTGTGTGTGTGTGTGTGTGTGTGTTAAACTGGAGAATGGGGGCACATTACAAGACTTCTCCCTTCAAGAAACATACTCTGGTATTGTGCATTTATGTTACAATAATGTAAACAGGATTACCAGCTTAGCAGTCTTTTACTTTCAGTCTCAAATGGTATCATGCCAAGATGTGAATTTGCAGTCCAACCCAGGCCAAGAAAGCAAATGTTTGAAACTCTCATGCTGAAAAAGAGTCAGTAAATGGCAAAATGTTGGGCTACATGAAAGATAACTAAAAGTTACACTTTTAGTACTGTTGCACAGACAGAAGCAAGCTGGAGTATGGGGTGGGATTTAGGTCTGAAACATAAATCTAAGCTTGCAAACAGATAGCATGAATAAATTCTATAGCTAAACATTCAGATTACGCCTGGCAGCACAGAAACAGAAGTTTTTGAAACCCTTCTTATGCTTTTATTTATTTCCATTTGAATGTGCACTCCATCAAATCTCTGTCTCTCAATTATGGCTTCCTTGCTGATAAGAGAGGCACATTTCTATTTGCTACACTACACAGGAGGAAAATATATTCTGTTTATTATTTATAAGAGGAAAGCGCTGAGAGGCCCCAGTATAGTACAGGCTCTTGCTACCTGTTCACTCTGAAAACACAGCATGCCATATTCAGGAAGACTACTTTCCACCTAAGTTCTTGGACCCATTCTTTTCTCTTGCCTGCTTTTTAGACAGTACTTTACTGACATCATACTTGAGACATGTCCTGCTTTCACCACTGATCTCAGGGGATTAGCTGGAATTTTAACTGCGTATCAGTGCTGGAAAGGCAACTGAAAGGACAGGGGAAAAACAGCACTGAGAGATTCCTCCAAGATCACACCCCAAGTGACTGGCACAGAAGAGAGCCTAAGTTTTTACAGTCCCAACTAGTAATCTTTTCCAGTTAACTAAACCATACTGTCCCTAGACAACATTCCTGAATCAAACAAGATTGTAGTAACATACTATAGAGTAATAACTGATTTGCAGGACTTATAGGCAGAAATCTCCTGTGCTGTTTTGTATGTCTCTAGTTCCTCTTAGCTGGGGCTAAGTCCTCCCATTTACCTTGAATGAAATATGTCAGCATCATTCCTTTCATTTAATTGCTGAGTCTGGAAATACTCACTAAAAGCTTGCTTTTTCCCCTTCTTTTCTCCAAATACTAATAAGTAAACAAAAAAAGCAACATTTAGACTTTAAACTCAACAATATTAATGTTTATTTCAGAAGTACTCAAGGATTTAGCATCTATTTGCTGTCATTTACTAGAAAGGATACTGCTTAAAACATTGTAAAAGGGGTCCATCCTTGTTAATCAAGGGATAATAACATTTTTTCTACTCCTAAGACAACTGCTTTTATCTATTAGCAACATTTCCAGGTTTAATAACCCTGGCACCTGGTCTATTATTTACAAGTAATCCAAGATCTTATGCGAATACCCACTTGGAGGTGATGTTTAACATCAATGATGCTATGACTGCAATAAATACACTGGAATAGCTGACAACCATGTTTCAAACTTCTGGGACTGCTACAGGAAAGTAAGAATTGCTCCTCTTTTACAGTTCTGGACATTTTTTGCTGTTGGAGTCCAAGGACTTGTGTATTTCCCAGGTACACCTGGCTGATCTTGCTATCATGCATTCCTTTACTGATCACTTTACCACATCTAGCTTGCTCCTGTATCTATGAGATAGCATTTTAAGACACTAATTTTATGGACTTCTGATCTGTTTTGCTTTCTGACGAAATAAAAAGGAATTTTTAAATGGCAAACATACTAGGTCTTGATGCATCAGTGATGATTTGAGAAAGGAAAACAGCAGAGCGTGGACAGACTGCACAGCTTCTTTGCTACTGCATACCTCATACTAAATACTGTTAACAGGGTTGTGGAGAAGGAACATGGAATGAAGAGAGACAACCAAGGGGAAGAGAGAGGCCTGAACTCCTCTCTGTGCACTGTTAAATTTACCCCTGGCAAAAAATTCACAAAGTCAGCAGGACCATCCTGAGAGGAAATCCATTGTGGGAGACAATTAGAGATGCTGCTTAAGAGAAAAGAGCCTGGTGAAATAAAAAGCAGTACTGATTTGGGGTTTTGAATTCCCTATTTCACCTCCTCTCCTCCCTGACTCTCATGATTTTGAATGAAACATTAATACTGCTTCAGATGCTTCTTCCCTCCAAGGCCAATCAGCTGCTCGGCAGGGCGTGAAGCGGTTGTTCATTTGAACAGCTAACAAGGGAGTGGAAGGACAGAGCTAATTCTAAGGCTCTTCTAGCACTGCTGAAGCTCGTGTTTGCCTTGACACACAGGGAATGACCTGGAGAATCTCCCTCCGTTTTGGAATAAGGGGAGTGATGCTGCATTACAAGCCTGACTTGTGGAAGAGATAATTTTTCACGACACAACCATAAACACAATTTTAAGATTGGAGTAGACACCTTGTTTAGTAAAACATGACACCTTGCTCAGTACCATGGCAACAACTACTACTGGAAATCTTCCTCATAAAAAGGGGTACAGAAAAAAAGGAGGCAAACCAGCCAAAACACTGAAAATGTCAAATCTCAAGACTTCCATTTTAACAAAATATCTGTTCCTTCTTCTCTTGGTGCACAGAGCCTATAAGATGAGAAGTGAATCCTGAGGCTGAATTTAGATGTTCCTGAAGGTGAAAAATTGCTTTCCCCCAATTTGGGAAGGAAAAAAAAGTTGAGGTGTCTGAAGATGCTTCTGGTTCTCTTGATATTAAGGTCTGTTCTGGTTTCCAGCTCCCACAAAAAACAGAAAAGAAAGAAGAAAAATACACTGAAAGAAGAAAGAGCAGCTTTTGTTCACAGTGCTGGGTCTCACTTGTAACACTACACCACAGGACAGATATAATAACTATTATCAAATCACTCTGGCAACCTGTACCTGTGTAGTGCTATTTTGGGTACTGCTTTTAGTTATTTTATCATCACCGGTCATAGAAGCAGTATGAAATACAGCAGTATAAAAGAAATCATCTTGACTAGTCAAATAATTTTTCGTAACAAAGCTACAACACAAGACAGGTAGAGAATGAAAAAGGTAGGTAGGAGCAAGACATTAACTTGAGAATGGGAGCAGATATAAAAATGTTGCACCTTCTACAGGTAACAGAAGCTGGTGGGAACAGTGATGCTGCTGCACAGGGAAGAGCCAAGGTGATAGGTTTTCTTATGAGATGAAGCCACAATGGCCAGGCTTTTTCTTTCCTGCCTAGCTACAGCCCTGCTGTGACTGTCAAATCATGCTTCCTCAGTCAGGCTTACCAAACTGTCCAATCCTCACAAAACCCCAAACAACCAAGCGAACAAAAAAGGCACTGAGCATCTGATGCAACTCTGAGACAGTCAAAGCACATGGACAGATCTGCTTTTACTTTTTTTTAAGAAGAAGCTCAAAAGGCTTTGAAATTCAGAAAACTGTCAAATTTTATTGCAATATAAACCAGAAATTTAACTTCACATAAAGGTATAACCAGGTGTATCTACAACTTTTCCTGACTATTACATCTTTCTACCCAGGCTTCAACTCTCTTAACTAATTTCTGAGTGACAGAAAATTTGCTTGGTGCCCTTTGGTCCCTTAGGAACATGAGTGACATTTCCCTTGTCAGAGACTTGGCTGCCTGTCCTGCTCCCCATGTCCATCTCCTATGCAGCACAAGTGACAGGCTTCACTCTTATGCCTGCTGCATCATGAGGTCTCTCACCTCTTTCTTTGTGCAACAGCTAGAAAATTTAGAATAAACATTAATCATTAGTAACTGTAAATTTAAACAAAAAAAAAATTGAGACATTTAAGTTAGACTTTTGTTACTATGGCTGCCTTAGTGACATCTGCAGAAATAGGAGCCTTTTCTGATAGCATGATCTACTGCAAAGAGAGGACAATCATAAGATTAAACAAAATTGGAGCTATTAGTCTGGACTTGTGTCTTATGTTACCCCAAGCAAATTGGTAAAGCTTAAAAAAACAAACAGTACTGATGTGAGAATTTTTTGTTGAGAGCTTTCCATATTTTCTTAAGTAATACAAGATCTGTTTTCTCTTGTATTTTGGTTACTAATGGATCTAAAAGCTTTTTTCAGCAGGTAACAATTGCCATAATGCCACTGCTACACATCTACATCAGCCCTACTACAGGGAATAGAATAGCACTCACCGAGAACCTACTCAATACCTACTTTATTTCCTTCTAGCCAGGCTCGGGAAACACTCTCTTCCTTTATGCCGTGCACCTTAGCCAAAGAAATAAACTTCTTTTAAATGGATAAAAAAATCTGCTACAAATGGAAACAGAAGATCACAAGACCTCATTGACCATTTTCTAATTAGCATTGTACATTTCTTTCTACATATTATAGTAGGATAATTCTTACTGAATTACAAATTATAATTATTTATATACTTTGATATGATAAGCACCTTTTGTAATATCCTAACATGCATTAGTGAAACCATTAACTCCATTGGCATGACCCTATTTCAAATCCTATTTCTTATGATTTTACATGTCCTTTGAAGGTTTTAGCTCCAAAATCATTAGTGTCTGATTTTTATTTTTTTATTTTTTTTTTTTTTTGTGGATTTACATCAATAATCTTAAAGCATTTTCTTACTGATTACGTATTCTATTCTAACTATTCTAACATTCATCNATGTTTTTACTTCCAAAATTTTTTGTTTTTTTTTTTTTTTTTTTTTTTTTTTTTTTTTTTTGTGGATTTACATCAATAATCTTAAAGCATTTTCTTACTGATTACGTATTCTATTCTAACTATTCTAACATTCATCTTCGGTAGACACACATCAACTGTAAATTGTTTCAAGACACACAAACACATGTTCCAGTTTTGACTGCATTTACTGTCTTTCCGAATCCCAACTAACCATAGAAAGTATTCAAGATAAAATCCTGAGGTGTACATGTCTGCCAAAGGAAGCCAGATTGATTTTACTCAGTTAATGAATGTCTAAATCCAAAACAGAAAAAAGCATCTGAACATACTGAGCAACTTAGAACATCAAAGATTCAAGGTGATTACAATAGCTAATGTAACAAATGTGCAAGCCATCAGCTGTTCTATGGAACATTTTCTTAATGGGACAGAATTCTTTCTCTACTCTCCAATAACTGGATCAAGTACTCACTACTTAACAGTCTACAGAACACACAAAAAAGACTTATCTTGTAAGATGATGGATTTTAGGAATTAGATCCTTTAACTTGCAACGGACAGCATTTTTATGAAAAATCCTTCCATTTGTAATTAATTATTATAAGTCTTATCCTTTGAACCAAAATTTTGTTAGCAATAGAAAACGGACATAAAGCTTTAGACCGAACTAATCTCTCTTTATCTCTTCGGTCTAAATAAAGCCACAGAAGTGCTTAAATTAATTACAAAATATAGCATAAGATGCACAATACAATGTTCTTAAGTACAGCTTTGCACTAAGCCAACAGTGATCATTATTTTCAATGGAGGAAGAACTAAAACCTAAAAATGTGGTTTTAAACACAAGTACGTAAGTTGCAGTTTTATGTTCAACCTCTACTTATTACAAAGATGTCATAGAGCTGCAAAGCCTCAAGACTAAATTTAAACGCATCTGCTGTTATGACAGCAACCATTTTGGACTTACATTTCTAGGTCTCTGAATTGTCAGTGTAATTAAACTCTCACTAATTAGTTTATAAAGGAAAATTCCAGAAGGCTATCTGGGTGGAAGTGAGGCAAATCATCTGTACTTGGGTCACTAAAGGAATGAATCACAGAAATGTAGCAACTTAGAATTCCATCCTTACTGAAAATGGCATTATTGTAACACAGGTTCATGGGGTTTTTAGGAATTAATGACCCATAAATCCGGTACAGTAGCACATCTACTCCAGTGATCAGAGCTTTGGGTCCTCAAACACAAACTGTTGCCTGTGGAAAGCTTAGGCATATTTCTTAGGGACCTACAATTAGCCAACTCTTTCCTTTCTCCCCTCTATCTAGAAGGAATGTGCAAATCCCACTGAAATAACAGCTATGACAAATGTAGGGATAAACTTTCACTGGCAAGTAAAGTCACATGTATAAGGGCTAAATTTACCCTAATGTTTTGCATTACAAAACTGGCATTTCAGATGAGAATTCAGGAGTAAGACAGACTGCATGCTATTTAGCCATCCTGATTCTTAAAAGGTTTATGTTTTTATCATTACTCATTAGATTATTTTCAACGATATCTATTTTTGTTATAGTTCAAAATAACCATTTTCTTGAACATTCACTGCACATTGGATGAGACTTCCATAAACTGTGGTACCAACTGAACCAGAAGTCAGTTATGTTATTCAAACTTTTAGGATGACTTCACAAAACTGCTTGCAATGACTTCAGTAAATAGATATTATTTATATATATATAATGAACATAGCATATGAGCAAACATACTTTTTTTTGCTAAATACAAAGTGGCATCAGTCTATTTAATACAAGCATAATACAATGTTATGTTATAGTGCCTAAGAGAACACTGCAAACAACAGACTTCTGTACAATTCTCATATAGGTGAGAAGTGAAACCAAAATGGAAATGGAAGCCCTAGAATGTCCTTGGCTTCCACACCTATACAGAGTATGAATGCAGAGGCCAAGCAGGGCTGGAGGCCACCTTCCTCTTGTCTTTTTCTCATAGTTACACTTGCTCTACATCTCACAACATTCAAGAGCAGCCACAGGACAGTAGTGGTCTGAGTCTTGGTCAGAGGAACTATAGAAAACCTACTCATGTCTGTGTTCTCAAGTCAGAGGAAAACACTACTACAATAAAGTTGTTCTGCATCACTGAAAATTGTAAAGTGATTTCAGTAGTGCAAGGGTCCTTTCGTATTTAAACAGTATTTAATATAGAATCATAGAATAGTTAGGGTTGGAAAGGACCTTAAGATCATCTAGTTCCAACC
>NDXB01011710.1:0-19385 GCA_002631895.1 Agapornis roseicollis | reverse complement strand
CCCTGTGTCCAACCTGGCCTTGAGCACTGCCAGGGATGGGGCAGCCACAGCTTCTCTGGGCACCCTGTGCCAGCACCTCAGCATCCTCACAGGGAAGAGCTTCTGCCTAAGAGCTCATCTCAGCCTCCCCTGTTCTGGCAGGTTCAAGCCATTCATTCCCCTTGGCCTGTCCCATACAGGCCCTTGTCCAAAGCCCCTATAGGAACCCACTGTTAGCTGCCCCAAGGCATTGGGGGGGTCACCCTGCTTGCCCCCATGGCCCAGGGGGTCATCCCGCAACCCCACCCCCCCTACAGATCCAAGGGCTCCATCCCAAGCTGTTCCCATCTCATCCCTGCAGCCATCCAGGAGTGGGTCCGTGCTCGCCCCCCCCCAGCAGCCCCAGCCCAGCTCCTCTCGGCCCTGGCTGACCTCCTGCTGGAGAAGATGGGGGGCTCCTCTGGTGTGGTGAGTGCGGGGGGGGGGAGCAGGAGGGGACCTCACCCCCACACTGTGACACAGGCCAGGCCCTCACCCCAGTGTTCCGCAGCTCTATGGGCTCTTCCTGACGGCGGCTGCCCGGCCCCTGCTCCGCAGCACTGAGCTCCCAGCGTGGGCTGAGGCCATGGATGCGGGCATTGGAGCCATGAGGAGGTGAGTGAGCCTGGCTATGGCACCACCCCAGGAACCCTCAGACCTTCTGCAGGGTCCCATTAAACCCCTCCTGCATCCCACACAGGTATGGAGGTGCTGCCCCAGGGGACAGAACAATGGTGAGTGCTGGCGTCCCAGGGAATGCACTTGGTGTTGTGGGATCAACAACACAAGAGGGAAGTGGAACTGTTGGAGTGAGGCCATTGGGATGCTGCAAGGGCTGGAGCAGCTCTGCTCTGGAGCCAGGCTGAGAGAGCTGGGCTGGGGCAGCCTGGACAAGAGAAGGCTCCTTAAGGGGAGACCTGAGAGCAGCTCCAGTGCCTAAAGGGGCTGCAGGAAACCTGGAGAGGGGCCTGGCACAAGGGCCTGTAGGGACAGGCCAAGGGGAGTGAATGGCTTGAACCTGCCAGAACAGGGGAGACTGGGATGAGCTCTTAGGCAGAAGCTCTTCCCTGTGAGGGTGCTGGCACAGGGTGCCCTCCATGGCAGGGGGTTGGGACTGGATGAGCTTTAAGCTCCCTTCCCAGCCCATTCCATGACTCCATGTGGGGCAGAGCCACAATCCAGGGTGCTCCCAGCTAGCTCTCAGCCCCTTCCCCATCTCTGCAGTTGGACTCCCTGTGTGCTGCAGCACAGGCACTGCAGCCCCTGCGCAGCCCCGGTGCCAACCTGCTGCCAGTGCTGACCAACGCTGTCCAGGTACTGTGTGGGGGAATCCCAGCACTGGGCTGGCTTGGGAATGGGATGCGGGAATCCCTTTAATGTCCTGGCCCATCCCGTTTATCCCTGGCAGAGCGCAGAGGCTGCGGCAGAGGCCACCAAGCACATGGAGGCTGGGGCAGGCAGAGCCAGTTACATCAGCTCAGCCCGGCTGCAGCAGCCAGACCCCGGGGCTGTGGCTGTGGCTGCTGTGCTCAAGGCGATGCTGGAGGGGCTGCAGAGCTGAGGGGGGGCTGCATTTCACTTCTGACCCCCCATACCCTCAATAAACGTTTGTGGTCCTCCTAAAGTGGTTCCAGAGCTTCCAACCCCAGGGTGAGGGCTGGGATGGTGGGGATGCAGCTGGATGTGATGGGGAAGGGGAGTGGGGATACTGTGCTTCCTCATGATGGAGGAAGGAAGCTTCTGGGCTGGGCATGAGCTCAGCACCAGGGTAACCACAGGGCTCACATGGCCCCAGGCACGGGGCTTGGAGGAGACTTGGGGGAAAGGCAGAAAGAAGAAGCAGGGGATGGGGACCAGCACCGGGATCTGCTCCTCCGCCCCCCACTGCTCCCATCCCGGCTCCTGTCGCCACACTTTGTCCCCAGGGATGCGGATGCAGGAGCACTGCAAAAGCCAGTGCTTTATTACATGGCCAGGAGGGCCCTGGGAGGCTCCTGGTCTGGTCCCACCACCGTGGGGTGGAGGGAGAGGCACCCTGGTGAAGGGCAAGGCACGGCGTGAGGGTCCCCTGCTCCTCCAGCAGCTTCTGCCAGCTCCGGGGGCTGCTTTGAAACACAACAAAATCCAGGCAGGAGATTCCAGCCACATGGAAGCACAAAGATACGGGCAGGAGCATCTTCCTGTGGCTGCCCTCATCCTCCTGCACAGGGCCACAAAGGAGGCAAAGAGATGTCCTCATGGCTGCAGCATCTCCCACAAGGGAGCTGAGCGTGTTCCTCCCATGGATTTGGGAGCATTGGGTGCAGGATCCTGGGTGAGGACAAGGTGACGGCCATGAACAAGGCCAGCAGAGCCGGCAGGGAACAGCTGGGATCCAGACCTCGGGGCTGGGATCCTGGGAATGGCAGGGAGAGACCTCAGCTGCTCCAGCAGAGTAAGCAGGGAAGTGATGGATCCAAAGCTCAGGAAGGGCAGGGATAGACCTCGGCTGTTCCAGCAGTGCAGGCAGGGAAGAGATGGGCTTCCACAGCTCGAGAATGGCAGAGAGAGACCTCGGTTGCTCTGGCACAGCAAGCAGGGAAGTGATGGGATCCAAATTGCCCAGGAATGGCAGGGAGAGACCCTGGCTGCTCCATTGGCATCAGCGCTCAGCGGCGAGCAGTGGCTGTGGGGGGGACACGGCTGAGCCCCACATCCCTCCCCACACAGGGACAGCCCAGGCAGGGCTGCAGTGGGAAGCAGGACCCCCAAAGCCACCCCACAGTGGAGCCGGTACCTGGCGGGTGTCTGGGCAGTCAGCATCAGGGCGCTTCCAGCTTGGCCGGGCCAGGGCACCCAGCACCAGCACCCCAAAGAGCAGGATGAGGAGCCCCAGGGTGTTGGCAAAGACAGCCTCAGCAGGCAGGAGCTTGTACTGCGCTGTCCCATTCTTCCTTGGTGGGGGGAAAGAGCCCAGCGCTGTCCTGGATGTGCCCAACCTTCCCCTCTAAGCCCGCACAACCCCTGCAGCAGGGAGCGGAGCCGGGCATCACCCATTTCCATTTGCACCCAGGGCTTGGGTTCGCTCTGGACCACTTGGAGCCCAAACCCTGCTTCCCCCCCCACCCCTCCTCCCCTATGATGCTCACAGGCTGAAGAAGAGCTTCTCATTGATGCCTGACACACAGGAGGCCATGGCCAGCAGCAGGATGGTGGAGCCAAAGAAGACGTGGATGGGTTTGTAGAGCCCACGGAGCCAGGCAGGAGCCCAGGGCAGCAGGAAGGTGCTGAACCCAGCCAGCCACTGTGGGGAGGGAAGCAAGGATGAGAAGTGCATGGAGCTGGGATGCAGGGGGCAGGGCCAGCACCCACCTGACAGGAGAAGAGCAGGACTGTGGCCAAGCCCAGCCAGCTGTGCAGTGAGTACATGTTGGGGGTGCCGTGGGCATTGTGGAAGCGGAAGACGGCCACCAAGCCCAGCACTGCCAAGGTGAAGGCTGCCAGGGTCAGGGAGCTGTGCAGCACCTTCCAGGGCAGCTTGGGACCGCTCCAGGATGCGGGCAGGCGATAAACCAGGGATGCTGTGGGACGAGAAGGTCAGGAAGGCAGCGTACTGGGTCTTCATTCCCCTCCGTACCCTGCTTACCTGCTCCATAGAGCACCACCATGCCCGTCACCATCAGCACCGGGTGCCAGTTGAACATCTGGGCGCTGCCATCCCAAGCGAAGCCCCCGCGCCAAGACTGGCACCAGGCACTCACAAAGGCCACGCACACAAAGCCCAGGAGGCCCAGGAGGAGGCAGAAAGGCAGGAAGGGCACATCCAGCATCTCCACGATGGGGTGATGGCACCTAGGGAAGAGCAAGGCAATGGCTCAGCCTTTGTGGTTGGGGCTGTGCAGGCACCCCCAGGGAGGAGCCAGGCTGAAAGGGAACTGAGAGGAGTGGCTCCCGCCCAGCTGCTGCCTGCATAGGGAATGATGCCAGGGCTGGAGCCGGGCCTATGCAGGGTGAGGGCAGCCCCTATAGTCTATGGGCTGCCCAGGGCACAACATTAAGGGTATCCTAATGGGTCTCCCCTATACCCCCCTATATTGTCCTCATTGATGTGACCCCCTCCCTCTTATACACACTTAGACGCCCTCCACGCCCCTAAACCACCTCTCTCCCAACACCCTCCCCCCCCGCATCTTAACCCCCCCAAGCTGCACCCTAATGGGGGTGAGCCCCATCCCCACCATAGGGCTCACCCCAGCTGGAAGCAAGGCACCGCTCCCATACCCTCATCCTGGCAGCCCCAGCACCACCCCTCGCCCCATAGGGGTAAAAGGGGACCCACGGGCAGCTCCCATCGCGGTACCTGCGCTACGGAAGGCCCCGGCAGGGTCCTGCCCTCAGCCTGCGGGGCTCCAAGCTTGAGGCTGAGCTCATTTGCCTGCGGATTTGCATCTGCCTCCAGCAATGGCTATTTCTGGCCCGGCCCGGGGCAGAGGGGACGGCCCCGTCCTGCCCCACGGAGTGGGACCCGGCCCCGGCCCCAGAGCCGGGGGTGGGGATCGGGAGCTTGGACACCCACTGCTTGGGGCAGTGCAGTGGGCACAGCGGTGCTGAGCTGCCCCATGGCACCCACAGAGCATGGGGATTCATGCTTGGCCCCACGGCTGCCCCATGGCACCCACAGAGCATGGGGATGGGGGCTGGCCCCATGGCTTCCCCTGGGCCTGGCCCATTGCACCCACACAGCATGGGGATCAGGCTTGGCCCCACGGCTGCCCCATGGCACCCACAGAACATGGGGATCGGGGCTGGCCCCATGGCTTCCCCTGGGCCTGGCCCATTGCACCCACACAGCATGGGGATCAGGCTTGGCCCCACGGCTGCCCCATGGCACCCACAGAACATGGGGATCGGGGCTGGCCCCATGGCTTCCCCTGGGCCTGGCCCATTGCACCCACACAGCATGGGGATCAGGCTTGGCCCTATGGCTGCCCCATGGCACCCACAGAACATGGGGATCGGCGCTGGCCCCATGGCTCCCCCCACGGTTCCTGTAACACCGGGCACACGGGGCCCTGCCCTACGGCTCTCCCCGGTGCCGGGGCCGTACCTCGCCCCCTCCGCCCCGCCGGGCGCCTCCATCGTGGCCGGCGCCGCTAGCCCCGGTGGTGGCGCCGAGTCTAAGCCGCCACTGCCCCCGGTGATCACCGAGACCGGCGGCCAGAGCGGCCCCAGCGCGGCCCTTCTAGCCAAGCACTTCCGCCTCCCTCTCGGTGGCCGCGCGGTTGCCGTGGAGACGGAAGATGGCGGCCGCAGGTCAGCGGTGGGCCGCGGTTCGGGGACACGGGGGGACACAGGGGGTATGAGGGGACAGGAATTGACAAGGGCGGACACAGCGGCACCCGCAGCCCCGGCACTACCTGTGTCTGCGTTCCGGGGAGCGGGGAGCCCGCTCTCGGTGGGGAACGGGGGGGGTTCGGCGGTCTCCGGTGGGGCTGCGGCCCCCTTAGGGCCTGGTAAAGGGGACCCGCGGGGGGTGTGAGGGGAGAAGATGGGACAAGGGGCGCCCACATCGGTGTTGGGGCTGTGTGAGGGGGTGGTTGTCCCCTTCCCCCCCATCCCAGCCCTATGGGTGCCTGTTGGATCCCTGGATGCCAGGCCAAGGGGGGGTGCACCCCTCACTGCCCCAAGCACGCCCTTACCTCCCTGTGCTCCACGTCCCTCCTTTGTCCGCGGTGGGAAGGGAGGGTTGAGCCTCCCTGGTGCTGCTCCGGGTGGCCTCACACCGGCCCCAGGGCTGGGTGCGGGCTCAGGGAGGCACCGCGTGTCCAAGCCTGTCCCCACAGCGTGGCCAGCTCAGCGCTGGCCCCAGGGACTGAACCCCGGCTTTAGGGCTTGTCCGGTGCAACCTGCCTGGGTCTGCTCTCTGGGACTGACCCAAAGGCCTGGGCCCTGCAGGAGTTGGGGCTGGAGAGGGGGAAATGGGGCTGGAGAGGGGGAAATGGCACTGGTGAGGCTGCACCTCAAATCCTGTGCTCAGCTCTGGGCCCCTCTCTGCAAGAGAGACCTTGAGGTGCTGGAGTGGGGCCAGAGGAGGGAATGGAGCTGGTGCAGGGCCTGGAGAACAAATGTGATGGGGAAGGGCTGAGGGACCTGGGGGTGTTCAGTCTGGAGAAGAGAAGGCTCAGGGGGGACCTGATGGCTCCCCACAGCTGCCTGAGAGGAGGATGGAGCCAGGAGGGGCTGGGCTCTGCTCCCAAGGAACAAGGGATGGGACAAGAGGAAACAGCCTCAAGCTGCACCCAGGCAGGTTTAGATGGAGCTGAGGAACAATTCCTTCCCCAGAGGGTGCTCAGGCATTGGAACAGGCTGCCAGGGCAGGGCTGCAGGCACCAGCCCTGCAAGAGTTCACACACCATGGAGAGGAGGCCCTCAGTGCCATGGGTTATGGTGGCCTCGGGGCAGGTTTGGTATTTCTGATCCTAAGGGCCTTTTTCAGCCTGGCTGATTGTAGGGGTGAATCTGAACCTGCTGCATTGGGAGAAGGGAGGGGGACACAGCTCAGGGCTTCACCCCATGCTGCCAAACCAAACCTCTGCTCCCCCTCCAGGTCCTGGCAATGGAAACGAGCAGCACTGAGCCCTTCAGCTCCACATCATGAGCTGGCTTTGCCTCTGGGGACGCTGGAGCTGAGAGCTCCAAGCCCAGGGGAAGGAAGATGCTCCAGACCAGCAACTACAGCCTGGTGCTGTTCCTGCAGTTCCTGCTCCTCTTCTATGACCTCTTTGTCAACTCCTTCTCAGAGCTGCTCCGCACAGCTCCTGCTGTCCAGCTCGTCCTCTTCATGTGAGTGCCAGGAGGGGGCTGTGGCCACCGTGGTGGGACAGGAAGGTTGGGATCTCACCACGTTTCTCTCCTCCTGCAGCATCCAGGACATTGCTATTCTCTTCAACGTCATCATCATCTTCCTCATGTTCTTCAACACCTTCGTCTTCCAGGCTGGGCTGGTCAATCTCCTCTTCCACAAGTTCAAGGGGACCATCCTGCTGTCTGCAGCCTACCTGGGGCTCAGCATCTCCTTCCATGTGTGGCTTATGGTAGGTCGGGGCCGCTGGTTCCTCCTGAGGGTGGTCAGCACAACCCTCTGCTCCCTTCAGCCCCTCTTTCATGAGAGGAACACCATCATCTACCCAGCAGGGACAGTTTGGTGTCCCTCCATTGGCATCAGGTTGGAAGGAGGGAGCTGCCCCATTGCAGCCCCATTCCTAAAGACTGGAAAATCCTCTTTCCCCCTCGGGAAAGCAGCTCCAGCTCCGTTCTGGTGCGGGATAATCCGTGCTGAGGGCTGGGACAGCAGCTCCTGCTTTACCTGGGATTAATCCCCAGCAAACACCAGTGCTCAGAGCCTGGGGACAGCCACGTCCCTGCTGGTGCTGGGCAGCCCTGAGGGCTCTCAGGGGGTCCTGGCTCTGTTGAAGCAGCATCTTCCCCTCTTCAGCCCCAGATAAACTCCCTCTTATCCCCCTCCCCTGAAGAAGCAGCCCCACACCCTGCCCAGCCCCTGGGCATCCTGCTCCATGGGGTCTCATCCCCCTCCATCCTCAGGGTGAGGGTCTCTTCCTCACCCCATTGCCCATGGGGGCTGGAGCAGCCACGTTGGTGCTGCCTACACCCCCCAGGCAGGGGATTGACAGGGGATTTGCGGGATCTGAAGCAGGAATAGGTCCTGACTCGCTGGCTAAATCCCCTGAGCTGCTTAACCTTTGGGGTGGGGGTGTCCCTAAACTGATGGAGCCGCTGTGAGAGCTCTGCTCTGGAGCCAGGCTGAGAGAGCTGGGCTGGGGCAGCCTGGACAAGAGAAGGCTCCTTAAGGGGAGACCTGAGAGCAGCTCTGGTGCCTAAAGGGGATGCAGGAAACCTGGAGAGGGGCTTGGGACAAGGGCCTGTACGGACAGGCCAAGGGGAATGAATGGCTTGAACCTGCCAGAACAGGGGAGACTGAGATGAGCTCTTAGGCAGAAGCTCTTCCCTGTGACTGAGGCGCTNGAATGGCTTGAACCTGCCAGAACAGGGGAGACTGAGATGAGCTCTTAGGCAGAAGCTCTTCCCTGTGAGGGTGCTGAGGCGCTGGCACAGGGTGCCCAGAGAAGCTGTGGCTGCCCCATGCCTGGCAGTGTTCAAGGCCAGGTTGGACACAGGGGCTTGGAGCAAGCTGCTCTAGGGGAAGGTTTGGGGTTGGGACTGGATAAGCTTTAAGCTCCCTTCCAACCCAACCCACCCATGCCTCTGACTCCTGTCTGTGCTCAGAACCTGCGCTGGCGCGACTCGAGCCGCTTCGTGTGGACCGAAGGCTTGCAGACCCTCTTTGTGTTCCAGCGCCTGGGTAAGGACTGGGGGTCACAGGAACCCTGCTGGGGCCCTGCTACTTTTGGGGTGCCCCTGGGGACAAAGGTGGGTGCCCACCTTCACACCCCTCTTCCTCCCTCCCACAGCGGCCGTGCTCTACTGCTACTTCTACAAGAGGACTGCAGTGCACCTGGGGGACCCCCTCTTCTACCAGGACTCCCTGTGGCTACGCAAGGAGTTTGAGCACTTCCGTGGCTGAGGGATCCCCTCCAGGTCTCCATCACCTCCTGGTCCCCAGTGGGGACAGCTCCACCTCAGCCTCTTCTTCCTCACTAGTACCAGCACCTCAGATGGATGCTAGGAGCCAATGGGAAGCTCATCTGCATCCCACTGTGCATCAGGATGGAGCCGCATCCCTTGTTGGGACTCAAGGGGTTTTGTAATCAGTAAAGAAATAAATGAGTTGTGTTTTCCAACGCTGACCCCCCTGGCCTCTTCCCTCCCTCTCATTCACTCTCTGCCCCCCCAACATCCTTCCCCACGCCTTCCCCAGCTCCTCACTGTGTTCCCAATCCCCTAACGGGGCAGTGCCCACCCTGCAGCGGAGAGCACCGCGGCAGAACCCGGGCTGTGGGGGGTGACCACCCCGTGCTCCCTCGTTCCCCTGACCGTGCCCCAGCGCCGGCTGCGGGACTCGAACCCGCTGTGCCACGGCTCAGTCCTCCGGGACCATAGAGAGGGAGGCGGGAGCTGGCGAGGGCGGCGGCGGTTCCCATGGAGATGGAAGATGGCGCCCAGGAGTGAGTGAGGGGCCGCGGCGGGGCCTGGGGGGGGAGAACGGGGCCGGGAGGGACCGGGACTCGGTGCGGCCGGAGCCGGCCCCTTTGCCTGCTGCCCGGCCACAGCCGCGTTGTGCCCGCAGGCCGCCAGCGCTCCTCGGCCCCGCTGCAGGTCCTGCTCTTCCTCAACGGCTGGTACAGCGCTACCTACTTCCTGCTGGAGGCCTTCATCTTCGTGTACAAGGGTGAGCACCCCCGGTACCGCTTGAGCCCCCCCCGGGGTATTGGTCCCTGCCGCGAGGCTGGGCTCTGATGCAGCCGTGGCTGTGCCCGCAGTGCTGCTGCTGCCCTATCCCTTCACCAACCTGGTGCTGGACCTGGTGCTGCTCTTCCTCTACCTCGGCACCGAGGCGACGCGCATCTTCTTCGGTGAGTGCTACGGGGGACTTTGGGCAAGGGATGCAGGCCAAGGGGAATGAATGGCTTGAACCTGCCAGAGGGGAGACTGAGATGAGCTCTTAGGCAGAAGCTCTTCCCTGTGAGGGTGCTGAGGCGCTGGCACAGGGTGCCCAGAGAAGCTGTGGCTGCCCCATCCCTGGCAGTGCTCAAGGCCAGGTTGGACACAGGGGCTTGGAGCAAGCTGCTCCAGTGGAAGGTGTTGAGGTTGGAGCTGGAGGAGCTTTAAGGTCCCTTCCCAACCTATTCCATGGCTCTAAGTCCCGGTGACACGGAGCTGCAGGAACCGATGAGACACACAAGCACCCTCCCATCCCCACACCAGGGTCCAAGGGCAACCTGTGTCAGCGGAAGGTTCCCCTCTGCATCAGCCTGGCGCTGATGGTGCCGGCAGCCGTGATGGCCACCTATTACCTGCTGCTGCAGACCTATGCCCTGCGCCTGGAAGCCATCCTCAGCGCCATCCTCCTCCTCTTCTACGCCCTGGAGCTGCTGCTGGCTGTCCTGGCGCTCATCTCCTTCTCCAGGTATCTTTCCCAGACCACTCCCTATGGAATGCTGGATTTCCAAGCTGCTTTGGCACTCATACATCCCTCTTTTTCCCTTCTCTACAGCGTGGATTCATACTGAGGCCCTGTGCCATGCCAAAGGACCAGGTACAGGAGGCACTGGGTGCTCAGCACCCCCGATTAGGTGTCTCCCGATCAACTAGGAGTAACCTGCGAGGCTGCCCCCTCCCTGCTGCCCCCAGGACATGCACGGCAGCTCCAGGTACAGAGAATTCCTATTTTTTTTGCTACCTTCTCACAAGAATTCCTATTTTCCAATAAATATTTATTTTTACTTGGTGCCTGAACACTTGGGGTCTGTCCCCCTGCCCCTTCCAGAGCAGCTCTTTGGGCTTCCAGCCCCCTAGTGCTCCTCTGAGCCTGCTTGGAGAGGCAGAAGAGCTCCTCAGAAGTGGCCCATCAGTCCCCAGCCACCACTTTCTGCTTACCACAGCAGCTTTAAACCACTCCAAAACCCCTATTTATCACTTCCAGCACCTCATAGGCAATGCAAGGCCCTACACTTGGGTCAGGGCAATCCTAGGCACAGCTATAGATTGGGTGGAGAAGAAATTCAGAGCGGCCTGAGGAGGACTTGGGGGTGTTGGGTGATGAGAAACTGAACGCGAGCAGGGTTCAGTGTGTGGTTGAGCTCAGGAAGCCAACTCTGTCCTGGGCTGCATCAAAAGGAGCGTGACCAGCAGGTCAAGGGAGGTGATCCTGCCCCTCTACTCTGCTCTCATGAGACCTCACCTGGAGCATTGTGTGCAGTTCTGGTGTCCTCAACGTAAAAAGGATATGGAACTGTTGGAACAAGTTCAGAAGAGGCCATGAAGATGATCAGGGGACTGGAGCATCTCCCATATGAAGACAGGCTGAGAGAGTTGGGGCTGTTCAGCCTGGAGAAGAGAAGGCTGCGTGGAGACCTCATAGCAGCCTTCCAGTATCTGAAAGGGGCCTATAGGGATGCTGGGGAGGGGCACTTCATTAGGGACGGTAGTGACAGGACAAGGGGTAACGGGTTCAAACTTAAACAGGAGAGGTTTAGACTGGAGATAAGGCAGAAGCTCTTCCCTGTGAGGGTGCTGAGGCGCTGGCACAGGGTGCCCAGAGAAGCTGTGGCTGCCCCATCCCTGGCAGTGCTCAAGGCCAGGTTGGACACAGGGGCTTGGAGCAAGCTGCTCCAGTGGAAGGTGTCCCTGCCTGTGGCAGGGGTTGGAGCTGGATGAGCTTTAGGTCCTTTCAAACCCACCCCATTCCCTGATTCCACAATGGACACAAAGGGAAGAGCCCTCCAGCACCATCTAAAAGATTGACAACGTCAGCCAAGTTTATTACACAATTTCCAACCTATCAGAAAGACAAAACCAAATCTCTACAGTCACTGCGAGCAGGAGGGTCACTGCCTCACTGGGTGCCTCAGAGGGGGTCTTGCTCTGCACTCGGCTTCTTTGTCCCCCTTCCTTCCCTCCCTCCCTCCCTCCACTATTTGGAAAGAAACCTAAAAATGTGGCATTAAGTAGAAAAGAAAAAACCATCCGGAAGCCTCCTGGTACCTCCCGGCGGGGGTGGTGGTGGTGTTTTCAGGCTGTTTGGGGGTCATTTCAACTTAAAAAGACCTCCAGAGGCAGGTTTGCTCCTTGGCCAGCAACAGTTCAGAGGGGGCACCAGCCCTGGGAGTTGCCCCGTGTCTCCTCAGCTCAGCTCAACCCTTCTTGGGTGCTTCCCTTGGGATCCCACCCAGTCTGGAGAGGTGCAGCCCCCTCAAGCATAGGGAACCCCCCCATTGTGCCCCCTGGAAGTGGAGGGATAAGCATCTGGGGTGGGGGTGGGGATTGCATCCTGCCCTGCTGCCTCCTCTTCCTCTAAAACAAGGAAGGTGCTGCAGGAGAGCCCTGGAATGTAGGGCAGAGGGAAGGGGTGAGCCCCAGCTCCACTCCAGCCCCCCCATCCCTGCCCTCCTGGGCTGAGCAGAGAGGATAAGGGAGAAAAGGAGCAGCATGGGGGCCTGTGCTGCCACCTTTGGGCTATGGGGACATGAGTGTCCCCATGAGAGGGGCAGGAGGCTGGGGAGCCCCTGGTACCACTTCCAGCAACCCCAGCATGGAGTGGGATCCTTGCACCCCTGGGAAGGATCCATCACCTTCCCAACATGGCATCACCAACCTCCCTCCATGGAAGGAAAAGCACCATTTCTCTTTGGGTCCGAGTATCCGTGGAGCAGAGCAGGGTGAGGCGAGTGCTGGCATTCCTTCTGGGAAGCAGCAGGGAGCATGGGCTCCGGCCCCAAGGCCACGAGGTGTCAGTGGGAGGCCCAGCTTCTGGGGTGCTCCACAGCTTTCCTGGGGTGTCCGGAGGGAGCTGGGGGTGCCTGGGATGGGGTGGGAGGGTGGAGCAGCCTCGTCGAGGGGAGGAGATAAGAGTCCATTAAAAACCAATTCCTGCCAAATTCCTGTGGGGAAGAGGAGCAGAGTGGTCAGAGCAACCCTTGGGATGGTTGACAAGGACAAGGGGAATGGCTTTATCCTGCCAGAGGGGAGATTGAGAGCGCTCAAGGCCATGTGGGACACAGGGGCTTGGAGTAAGCTGCTCTAGTGGAAGGTGTCTCTGCCCGTGCAGGGGTTGGAACTGGTCCCTTCATCCCAACCCATCCCATGACAATTCCCAGCACCTTGGGGACACCTCTGACCTGTCTCAGTGGTGCCGGTCCCTCTCTCTGTCCCTGTCCCGATGCCGCTCATGCTCCCGGTTCCGCTCCTGGAAGTATTCCTCATGCCGGTCCTCACTGTGGAGCACATCCCGGTGCCGCCGGCTGCTTTCCCGGGACCGGCTGGGAGAGCGCTCCCGGGATCGGTGTCTTTTCCTGGGAAAAGAGGAAAGAAAAGGACTTTTGGTGTGTGCAGTTCTGGTGTCCTCAGCATCAGAAGGCCATGGAGCTGTTGGAGCAAGTCCAGAGGAGGCCACGAGGATGCTCAGGGGCTGGAGCAGCTCCCGTATGGAGCCAGGCTGGGAACATTGGGGATGTTCAGCCTGGATAAGAGAAGCTGCGTGGAGACCTCAGAGCCGCTTCCAGTGTCTGAAGGGGACTACAAGGATGCTGGGGAGACACTCTGCCTCAGCGACTGGAGTGACAGGACAGGGGGTGATGGGTTCAAACAGAAACAGGGGGGATCCAGCTTGGATGTAAGGCAGAAGCTCTTTCCTGTGAGGGTGCTGAGGCGCTGGCAAAGGGTGTCCAGAGAAGCTGTGGCTGCCCCATCCCTGGCAGTGCTCAAGGCCAGGTTGGACAGAGGGGCTTGGAGCAAGCTGCTCCAGTGGAAGGTGTCCCTGCCTGTGGCAGGGGGTGGAGCTGGAGGAGCTTTAAGCTCCCTTCATCCCAACCCATTCCACAGTTCCATGATGGGGTGCAACGAAGCCAAACCCCCAGCAGCTCCCAGCCTGGTAGTACCTGGAGGAGCTGCTGCTGGCGCCGGTGCTGTAGGACTTGGCCTCGATGCCATGCAGGCAGTCTTTGAGGGATGAGAGGAGGACGCGGCACCGCTCGTCACTGGCCACCCGGGACTGTTTGATGACGGCGATGGCCGTGAGGAGGGTCTCGATGGCATCGCTGTAGTCACCTGGGGGGGGCAGTGGCAGAGCAGGGTTGAAGGGGGCAAACCCACCATGGGACAAGGAGGGGCACCCCACGGGGATACAGTCACTGGTACCTGCACTGGCACCAGACACCGCCTTGGATATGGCGCTGCTGGAGATGGCCCGGTTCCTGTTCATGATCTCCTCAAACTCCCCTTCACTCACTGGGGCGGGTGGAGGGCCCAGCTCCCGGCTGCACAAGAGACAAGTGGGGGCTCAGCAACACCCGCTCCATCCCCATTTGTACCCCATTGTGACCCCCCCTTCACCCCTCCTCACCTGCTGTGGTTGTAGGGAGCCATGGCCTTGCCATAGGTGTCCGGTGGAGGACCCAGCGCCGCATTGGGTGGGGGAAAGAAAGCAGGGTTGAGGTGCAGGGCAGGCGGAACAGCCCCCGGGGGGGGCACAGCAAGGTGTGGGGGCAGTCGAGGCGGGGGGGGCATGAGATGCTGGTAGTGGATGCCGGGAGGTGGTGGGGGGACACCAAAGCTGGAGGACAAGGGGGGTGGTGGTGGCATTGGTGGAGGGGGCAGCCCCATAAGGGGCAGGGCGGTGGGGGGGCGGTTGAAGAAGGGAAGGACTGAGGGAGGTTTGTCCGGGCGAGCTGCAGGCAAAGCATTCTCTGTCGGTGTGGCACGGCCATCCACGGAGTCCACGGAATCCCGGGAATGGGCCCTCGGAGGCACACCTGGAAGAGGGACAGGGAAGAGCCATGAGCTACAGTCAGAGCATCCACAGGTCTTGGAAAGCTCCTCCTCTTCCTTCCCACCCATAGTGACCAATGCAAGGAGCATCCTCTTCCTCAGCTCCGTGAGTTTCTGGCCTCAGGAGAGCTCAAGGTGCCCAGAGCAAGATCCAGCCACAGCCACACGTAGCCTCCGCTTCCACATGCCTCCAAGAGGGGAGCAGCTCCCAGTGCCAGCGCCCCGCAGGGCTCTGCCAAAGCCACTGAGCAAAGTGGGTTCCAAGGACAGAAACCAGAAGCCACAAGAGAGGGTCCCCAGCAGAGAGGTTGCTGGGGCCCTGAAGAGATGAAACAGCCCAGAGGGAGATCTGGAAAGGCCTGAACGTGGAGGAACATGAAGGGCCAGAACCCAAGTGCTGAGAGCAATGTTGCTGCTGGAAGAAGAACTTGGAGCCTGGTTGCCCTCAATGAGGACCAGGAACCTCTGCTGTATCCAAAGAGCCTTTGAGGATGAGACTGATGTTCAGTGAGGGCATGGAGCCCTATGGAGAAGCCACAGCTCCCCACCAGGCTCTGCTGCTCTGCTGGCCATCAAGCCAAGCACTGTTCAGGCTTCATGTGAGCTCAACCATGTCATGACAAGGGCCCTGGGGCCAGGCTGAAAATGCTGGTGCATGGCAGGGTGAGGGAACGCCCTGTGCTCCACCAGAACACAAGGGCAGGTCTGGACAGGGTGTAACAGTGCCCAGTGCTGCCAAGCAGCAGATGGAGCTGGAGGAAAGATGCTGCAACTCTGCCAGGATGCTTAGGAAGAAGTTGTTTCTCCTTGGGTGAAACATGCCATGGGATCTACAATGAGCAGAGCTGGCCAAGACCTCCTCTTGCCAAACATGCTCCTGCCCAAACAGTCCCTGTGGGTCCAGCAGAGCCCCTAAGCACCGGGGCTGGGGCGTCACATCACTGCGGAGTGAGGCGAGGACCACCTATTGCCATTGTAGAAAGCCCCACGGCCAGGCCCCAGCTGGAATACTGTGTCCAGTGATGGGCACCTTACCTCCGCAGGGATGGACAAGTTCTGGAGGAGATCCAGAGAAGAGCTACTACTAGATATGGAGGGTCTTAGCTATGTAGATAGGCTGAAGAGCTTAAGCCCATTCAGTTTGGAGAGGAGGAGGAGGAGGCTACGAGGGATCTTCGCAGTGTGTGAGCACCTAAAAAGGGGATCATAAAGACTTGGGTCAGGATCTAAGCAGACTCAGCAGCAACAGGAAACAACCCCCAGAGGCTCCTGGCAGTGTCCCCCCCACCCTGAAGGTGTTGGCGGGCTCAGGCTGACAGCGTTGCGGGGGCCCTGCAGTGTGGAGAACCCCCCCTCGTGCCGCGCCTGCGTCACTCACGTTTGCGAGCCTGGGCCTCGAACTGGGAGAGGTTCTGCCGGGTGGCCAGCCTCACCTCCACCTTGTCCCCGTTGAGCATCTTGCCAGGCAGGAGCTCCAGGAGCTTGTGCACCGAGTTCTCAGAGGCAACCACCACCTCTGCGTACCTGCAAGGTTGGGATGAGTATTGCTTGGTACCCATTGGTTGGGCTGAGTGCACCTTGGTGTCCCGCATCCCCTCCTCCTTATCCCGTGCTGTTTGGGAGTCCCTGCTTTACCATCCCCTGCCAGGAAAAGCATCGTCTGCCCCCTCATCACGATGGATGTGGGGGTCAGGACCTGGATCCCCCCACCTCATTCTGCCCCAGCTCTCACCCTTTGGACTGGCCGTTGGCTCGGTTCTCTGCGAACTTCAGCTCCACCACGTCGTAGACACCGACAGAGCGGATGGTTTGGATCAGCTGCTGGTCAGTTGTCCACTGAAGGGAGGAGAGAGATGCTGGGGTCACTTCCTGTCACCCCTTGGTGTCCCCCTCAGCTAACCCAAGTGCAGGACACTTTGAGTACAGGCACCCTCAGAGCTTCTGCATGGGGTTTACAATCAACCAGCAGGCTCTGGGCACCAGAGGTCTGCATGAGACAGAGCATTCCAGAGCTGTCCATCAAGGAGAAGGGGACTCATCCACACAGCCCCAAGAAGGAAGACCCAAACACGGCCAGCATCCAGCACACTGTGGTCACTAGTCCCCTGCTTCAGGCTTGATCTGAAGCCCCTCAGAGCTGACCCCAAAGGCAAGCCACTGGATGGAGGAGGACCCACACCTCCAAAGAGCCCTTAAGTGGGAGTGGTGGTGTCTGAACCTCCCCATCCACATTCCTGCTACAAGAGACCCAAATGGACCCCCCTCCCCACAGCAGCCCAGGCAAGGCAGCAAGACCCCACTCACCCAGGAGAAGCTGCCCACGTAGACAGCAGCCCTCTTGTTGCGCAGCCCGCTGTAGGTGTACAGGATGGCCGGGGCCTTGCTGTTGGCTTTGGGGGACGGCTCCTGGCGGATCTCAGGGGGGGGCTCAGAGCTGCTGCTGCGGCTCTCGGGGGGCTGGGAGCTGACAGCCAGCACATCATCATACAGGTCCATCTGATCGGCACTGCTGAACTCAGAGTCCTGCGGGGACACCCCGGGATGGGGGGGAAGCAATTCCATGTGCGCCACCCCTGCCCCTACTCAGCACCTTTCACTGGAGCAGCTTGCTCCAAACCCTGTGTCCAACCTGGCCTTAAACACTGCCAGGGATGGGGCAGCCACAGCTTCTCTGGGCACCCTGTGCCAGCGCCTCAGCACCCTCACAGGGAAGAGCTTCTGCCTAAGAGCTCATTTGTCTCCCTTCTGGCAGGTTCAAGCCATTCATTCCCCTTGGCCTGTCCCTACAGGCCCTTGTCCCAAGCCCCTCTCCAGGTTTCCTGCAGCCCCTTTAGGCACTGGAGCTGCTCTCAGGTCTCCCCTTAAGAAGCCTTCTCTTGTTCAGGCTGCCCCAGCCCAGCTCTCTCATCCTGGCTCCAGAGCAGAGCTGCTCCAGCATTCACAGCATCCCCATGGCCTCCTCTGGCCTCGCTCCAGCAGCTCTGGTCCTGCCCAGCCAAACATTAACACAAGCCCCACAACAAGGGGATCAACACCTCCCTTCCCCAGCAGTGGGGTTACTGGTATCCCAAAGATGAGGTGATAGGCTCTAGTTTGTGATGCTGACATAACCCTGGAGTACTTTTAACACAGAAGGAAGTGGAGAAGGGAGGAAACCCCAGGAAGCAGAACCATGAAGCTTTGCATTGCTTTTTCTCCCCCGAGCTACAACCCTTTTGCTTTTCGACCCACTGAGCCCTAGCACAGAGCTCATTCAAGCAGAGAACACCATCAGGCTGTCCCGAGCAAGGAGACAAGACTCAACTTGCTCCTTAGGGAGCTACCAGGAAGAAATTCACCTTTCCTAAGGGAGGGCAAGAGTTCAGTGATGCAAACCCTCAATGGACATGCTTCTTGCTCCACCCTCAAACCCTGTTTGCTCCATAGAGCCCCACACTGAGCGATTTGAGGGCCAGCAGAGCCCTCTGCAGGCTAGGAGCCAGATGCAGGAGCAGGCGCCGCAGCAGCCAAGCTATGAACTCCAACGTCCTGGCTCTGCCTCCCCGTTCCCACATTCCCACTCTGTTCCAGGCTATATTTAATGTGGAGCGCGGAGCGGGTGCTGTGTTTACTACACAGCTCCAGACTCACGGCTCACCCGCATTCAACGTGCGCTGAGCATCCTTTCATGCTACACGTTACTACGGTAGGTTCTGTCCCATGGGTCCTGTGTAAGCAATAAAACACAGAGGCTCTACTTCCAAATCTGTAATTCCAGGGATTCAAAGGCAGTTTGGGCAATATTATCTCTAGAAATAGCATGAGGTGGTGAAATTCCCTATGCTGTGATGGTCAAGGAGTGGTACAGCTAAAACATGGGGTGAAGGGAGAGAGGGAGAAAGGTGCTCAGCCAAAAGCATTCAGGTCACGGAAATACAAAGATAAAACCACTTGCATGGAATCATGAAATTGCAGCATGGTTTGGGATGAAGGGACCATAAAGCTCATCCAGTTCCAATGTCCATCATTCAGGGACTCCTTCCCCTAGAGCAGGTTGCTTCAAGCCCCTGTGTCCAACCTGGCCTTGAGCACTGCCAGGGATGGGGCAGCCACAGCTGCTCTGGGCACCCTGTGCCAGTGCCTCAGCACCCTCACAGGGAAGAGCTTCTGCCTAAGAGCTCATCTCAGTCTTCCCTCTTCTGGCAGGTTCAAGCCATTCATTCCCCTTGGCCTGTCCCTACAGGCCCTTGTGCCAAGCCCCTCTCCAGGTTTCCTGCAGCCCCTTTAGGCACTGGAGCTGCTCTCAGGTCTCCCCTTAAGGAGCCTTCTCTTGTCCAGGCTGACCAACCAACACTCTCAGCTTGTGCATCTTCCCCCAAGCACCTTCTCAGCACCGACACCCCTTTCCAAGGCAGTTGTAACATTTTCATCCAGCTCTTTCAGCTGCAGAGCTGATAAACTGGTTACCAGAACACCAACAGGGAGCTGTGTTTTCCTACTCCTCAGCCCAGCTCAGCTGTTTCTTTAATTCACCTCACACACTCCTACCTCTACTCCAAGTGCTTTGGACATGGCCCAAGGCTGGAAGATTCCTGCCTGGAAGTTGCAGAAAGTTGAGACCAAAACCAAAGGCAGACAGAGAATTCCTCAGTTGTGCTCCTATGGGGATGCTGCAGCTTGGGAGATTTTAGAGCTCTTCTGGGATCTCTGTAAATGCTCCCCTTTAATCATGGAATCAACCAGGTTGGAAAAGACCTTTGGGATCGTCCAGTCCAACCACTCCCCAGCTCTGCCAAGGCCATCATAACCCATGGCACTGAGGCCTCATCTCCACAGTGTGTAAGCACTTGCAGGGCTGGTGCCTGCAGCCCTGCCCTGGCAGTCTGTTCCAATGCCTGAGCACCCTCTGGGGAACGAATTGTTCCTCAGCTCCATCTAAACCTGCC
>NDXB01011709.1:30577-82376 GCA_002631895.1 Agapornis roseicollis | reverse complement strand
TTTTGCCTTTCTCCCCCCCCCCCCCCCCCCCCCCGCATGTTTTTTTTTCTTTTTCCCCTCTTTGGCCCTTTCCCCTCTTCCCCCATTCCCTGTTTTCCCATCTTTCCCTTTCTCCCCTTTTCTTCTTTTCTCCCATTTCCCCCCTTTTCCCTTCTTTTCCCCCCTTTCTTGTTTTTTCTCCCATTTCTCCTTTTTAATCCCGTTTTCCCTTCTCCCACTTTCCCACCTATTGCAGGGCAGCATTCTGGGGAGCTTTGAGGCATTTGGGGAAATGCAAAAGCATTTTGGGGCACTGAGCAATCTGGGGGGATGTCCTGGAGCATCACAGCAGCTTTTTAGGGGGTTCCTTTGGGGTATCAGGCCAGCTTTACGAGACATCTTACGGTGTTTATAGGCAATGATACAGGACAGCATTTGGGGTCTTTCCCAGTGGTATTTAGGGTGGTTTGGAGCATTTCAGGATGGCATCCTGGTGCGTTCTGCTTTTTGGGGGTATGTTTGGGCATTCCGTGATGGCATTTCAGGGCATTCTGAAGCTCTAGGACCTTTATGGCATTTTGGGGTGTTTCAGAAGAATGTTTTGGGGCATTTTGGGGTGTTCCAGAGCAGTGTTTTGAGGAGTTTGGGGCCTTTCAGAGGGTCTTGGAGCTTTGATGCTGTGTTTTAGGATGGTGTTTTGGGGCGTTTCTGGGTCTTTCGGGGCATTTCAGGGTGTTTGAGGGCATTTCATGGCATCCTCGTGATGTATTGGATGGAATTTGGGGCATTTAAGTCATTTTAGGGCATCTGGAGACATTTTGGGACATAAGAGTGGCCTTTTGGGGTGGTATTTCGATGGCAATGTTTCAGTGACAGCATGTCAGGGTACTTTGGGGTATTTCAGGGCAGTATTTCATGATACTTTGAGAAGCTTTTTGGTCTTCTAGGGCAGTATTTGGGATGTTTGAGGCAACTCGGTGGGATTTGGGGCTTTTGGGGTGCAGGGGAAGCGTTTCAGGCTGTTTCCAGGGGTGCAACTTGTGGTGTTTTGAGGCATTTTGGCAGCATTTTGGGATCGCTGCTCACCACCTGCCTCCCTGCAGGGTCTGGGATGCTCTCACCGACGGCTTCGCCCCCCGGAGCTCCCCCCGGCCCTGGCTGCTGCCCGGGGCTGAGGCTTCTGATGGCACCGACCACCAGGTACTTCTCTGCATCCCCCCCTGTCCCCACATGACCGCTTGTTAAGCATGGCCTGATGATGCTTGACAGCTGTCAGTCAGCCCCAGGGCTCTGCATACTAGCCAGAAATGGTATTTTTGGGGTGCTGCAGCAGCAGTGCAGTGAATGTCCGCATTTTAGGGCAGTATTACAGGTTAGGTTTGGAAATCTGGTCTCAGGGGTGAGATGGTGTATTCTTTTGGCTAGAAAAAGTATTTTCTTTGCTGCAGTGAATTTGTGCTGTGAATAGCTGTGTTTGTGGGTGTGGGAGGGCTACAGTGGTGCCCCCAGATCCACTGAGTTTAACCCATTTGGACGGTACAGAACCTGTTGCTAAAGGAGGGGGAGAGAAGGTGAATATTTGGGGTTATTTTTTGCCAAAAAGGTGAAGCAGACTGTGAAATGTGGTAAAAAAGAAGATGCCTCCCTGTCCAACATCTGCATCCAACATCTTCATCCATTACCTCCCCATCCAGCATTCCCCTCTGACATCTCCCCACCTAATGCCCCCACCCAGTAGCTCTCAACTGACCTCTTCCCCCTTTATCTTCATCATGTATTATCTCCCCATCCAAAATGTCCATCATTTCTATCCAGTGCCCAACACCTCCCCATCCAGTGTCACTGTGCAATATATTAATGAAAACATGTCTCCATCCAACATCTTCATCCAGCATCTCTATCTACCATATTTGTACTTCTCCCTGTCCAGCTTCCCAGTCCAACAACTTTCCATCCAGTGTCTCCATCCAGCATCCCCATCCAACTCCTCTATCCAACATTTCCCCATCCAACATCTCCACGCAACACCTCCATCCAATGCCCTCACCCAACATCTCCCTATGCAGTGTCTCCCTGTGCATCATCCCCATCTGATGTCTCCATCCAACACCTCATCCAGTATCTTCCCTGTTGTCACCCTCATCTGAGGTCTCCACCCAGTGTCTCCCCCATGCAGCATGTTCCCCTGCGCTGTGGTTCGCTGGTGGCTCTCCCTGTGCCAGGGCCAGGGCCATGTCTGTGTCCATGCTGGGGCCATGCCTGTGCCGGGCCAGGCCTGCGGTGCCACCAGGACCTCCCAGCCTGTGTCTCCTGCAGCTCTGCGAGAAGGAGGAGGAGGAGGAGGAGGAGCTCACTGAGAGGAGTGAGCAGGACTCGGGCATCAATGAGGAGCCACTGCTGACAGCTGAGCAGGTACCCCTGGTTCCCATGGGTGTCTCCCAAAAGCCAGGCTTGAGCCCCCAGCCCACCCCAGCCCCATGGCAGTGCAAATAAAGAAGGCCAGATCCCATTATTTCGGGATGCAGAGCATGGAATGCAGGTTTGAATGGAGATGGAGGTGCAGGCTGTGGGTGCTGATGTGGGATTTAGGTGCAGATGGGGACATGGGGTGGGGGTGCAAATGGGTGGCATGGGATGAAGTACAAAAATGGGTGCAGAGGTCAGATGCAGCTAAAGGATGCTGGTACAGAGGCAGGGTATGGATGTCTGATGCACAGTGTAGGTACCAGATGCAGGTGGAGGATGCAGGTTGGAGTGAACAGGATGCAGATGCAGGTATGGGATGCAGAATTAGGTGTAGGTGCAGGGCCAGGGTGTGAGTGCATGTGGGAGGCTGTAGATGTGGGATGAAGCTGGGAATGGGAATGTGGGATGTAGATGAGGATGCAAATGGAGGGTGCAGGGTACAGAGGGATGCAGGTGCAGATGCAGGATGCAGATGGAGGATACAGATGGAGGATGAAGGATGCTGATAAAGATGGAGGATGCAAGTGCAGGATGAAGAGAGCAGTTTGGAGATGTGGGTGCAGGACACAGATGCAGTGGGTGCAGGATGGAGGTAGAATGCAGGTGCAAATGGACGACACTGATGCCCTGAAGGTCATCGAGGAGCTGGAAGAGCTGATGCAGAGTTCACCTGACCCCGAAGCTGATCCTGAGGGGGAGGAGGAAGAGGAGGATGAGGAAGAGGAAGAGGAAACTGAGGCTGATGCTAAAGGCAAAGGCAGTGGCGGGGGCACGGAGCCCATCGTTCTGCGGGAGCTGCATGCTTTCTCCCCTGCCTTCAACAACAACTGCTCTCACGAAGGTAAGGCCAGCAAAACCCTGCCCAGTCACTTTCTGGGGGTAATTTCCACCAAACTGGACAACTGAGTCTCTCCAGGCTTCAGGGCTGGCTCGCTCCAGTGCTGACACTCTGTTTGCCCAGGAGGGGGCTGATGGCAAGATTTGAAGCACTTACTGCACTGGTGCCTCACCAGTGGTACTGGTCACCCTGTGCATCTTGGTAACAGGACTAGCTGCATGAAGCATCTTGCACACTTCAGTGTGTAATTCCCTATTTGCACCACGCTCATCACTGTACAAGGCATGTGACTGGTATTTGCTTCAGGAATAGTTGTGGCTGCCCCATCCCTGGCAGTGTTCAAGGCCAGGTTGGACAGGGCTTGGAGCAAGCTGCTCTAGTGGAAGGTGTCCCTGCCCGTGGCAGGGGTTGGAACTGGATGAGCTTTGAAGTTCTTTTCCATCCCAAACCAGTCCATCGTTCTGTGGTTTATTGCACTGTGCCTTGCAGTTGCACCCCCAAGTGTTTCACCAATTGCACCAGGCACCCCATTAACCTTCCTGTTGGCAGTGCTGGGCCGGCTGTCGGCGCGGGAGCTGGTGGCGGCGGCGGGGCGGGCAGAGGCAGCGAGCCGGGCCCTGTCAGCAGAGCTGGTGGCCCAGCTGGCACGTCGGGATGAGCTGGCCTTCGAGAAGGAGGTGAAGACGGCGTTCATCGGGGCGCTGCTGGCCGTGCAGGGAGAGCAGCGTGAGCAGCGTGAGGCCGCTCGGCGCCGCCGGCGGGACAGGGGCCTGAGCCTGCAGGGAGGGCGTCCCGAGCGTGGGAACAACATGCCCCGGAAGGTGGGGATGCTGCGGGGATTTGGGATGATGAGAGGGGAGATGGAGGAGGGGAGGCACGGGGATGTGGGCACAGCGGATGGGGCAGGGCAACATGGGCTTGGGGGGTTGGAGGATGAAGGGGCGTGGGGTGAAAGGATGCAGGGATAGGGGATGCGGCAGGGGTTGAGGATGGGGGAAATGGGACAGGGATGGAGTGACAGGGAATGGGTGATGGGATAGGGCAGAGGGACACGAGGCAGGGAATGAGGGTTGGAGGGATGTGACAGGGACATAGGGTGGGGTAATGTGGAGAAGAAGGGGGATGAAGCAAAGGGATATGGGCTTGGATGGGGAGGAGGAGGACATGGGGACAGAGGAAGACTGGGACAGGGAAAGAGGGCTGCAGGTGGGAGTCAGGAGCTGGGGGGAAGCTGGTGTGAAGGGAGATGCAATGGGTGATGTTCGTGTCCCTGGGAGCTGATGGGGTGACATGTGTGTCCCCAGCGCTTCAGCATGGAGGGCATCTCCAGCATCCTGCACTCCGGCCTGCGCCAGACCTTTGGCCCCACCACCAATGAGAAACAGGTGCCCTTTTCCCCCAGAAAATTACCCCTATCTGTCCCCCTTCCATACACACCCCCATTCCCTGCATCACCTCAAAAGAAACCCTCCCAGAGCAGGAGTCTGCATTTGGGCAGGTTCTGCAGCATGAAATCCATTCAGTGCTCCCCAAAAGTCCTGCCCATCAAGTGCAGTCACAGGACAATTGCAGCACAATCTGCTTGAGCAGCAGTTTTGGGCCGTTTGTCCCAAGGCGGTGTGGAAAACAGGCAGTTCTGTGCCACCTGCTGCTTTTTGGTGTGTTTGGGTGTTGTCTTTCCAGTACCTGAACACAGTGATTCCCTATGAGAAGAAGGGGTCGCCACCCTCTGTCGAGGACCTGCAGATGCTCACTAACAGTGAGTATTTTTCCAAGCTTCTGTTTTGGAACAGAACCAGTGCTAGAGCGCATCCCATATGGAGATAGGCTGAGAAAGTTGAGGCTGTTCAGCCTGGAGAAGGCTCCAGGGAAACCTTAGAGCAGCTCCCAGTGCCTAAAGGAGCTACAAGGATGCTGGAGAGGAACTCTTCATTAGGGACGGTAGCGACAGGACAAGTGGAAGGTGTCCCTGTCTGTGGCAGGGGGTTGGAACTGGATGAGCTTTTAGTTCCATTCCAACCCAAACCAATCTGGGATTCTATGATTTTGCATCAGCACAGCATGGTGGATTTGGGACACACCATTCTGCATCACTGCAGTGGCTGCGATACGGGTGCACCATTGCAGTGCAGCAATGAAACTCTGCAGGTGTCTCTATGGTGACTTTGGGGCTGGTTTGAGGGAGAAAATGGAGATTTGGGGGCAGTGGGGATGGGCTCACAGCTTTGTTCCTGCTCACAGTCCTGTTTGCCATGAAGGAAGGGAATGAGAAGGTGCCCACACTGCTCACGGATTACATCCTCAAAGGTATCTGCTCACCTCGTCCATCTCCTGTGCACTCCCCCTCCAGCCTTCATGCAGTTCCTATGCAGCCCTTGTGTCTGTGTCTCTCTCTTTGCAGTGCTCTGCCCAACCTGAGGCCGCGCTGCCCTTGAGCCCCCTCAACCCCGGCGCCCCCTGAAAATGGGGCTAAACCCGAGGAAAACGGGTCCCCTGCGGCCCTCCCCCCCACCAACCCCCCCCCCCGGCACTGCCCCCACCTTAGCACAACTGGGAAATAAATAATTCGTTTCATTAATTAAGCACCCAGCCTCCGGTGTCTCCATCCCCGGCTCGGGACGTCGCTCTGCTGCTTTTTGATGGGGAAAAAGCCCTTTTTGGGGGTGGAAAAGACCAACGAGGGCTTTGCTGCAGTGGTCATGAATATTCAGGAAATTATAAGATATGCAAATTTCTGGCTAATGAGATGCTGAGGGCTCAGAGCCAGCAGGAGCAGCGATCTGAGGGGCAAATTTCTCCTCAAAATTCCATTGTGAGGGGATTTTTTTTTACCCATTTTTAACTTTCAGCCCTACATTGTCCCAAAATTGCCAGGTTTATTCCCAGAAAAATCAACTGGTTAATTAGCAGTGGCTCCTTAAGGAATGAGGGGACTTCTGGGGGGGGGGGAGGAGGGGCAGCATTACCTGTTTTGGGGAGGGTCACTCCCTTTGGGGGAGCATCACTCATTTTGGGGGAGAATCACTCATTTTGGGGATGGTTTGCCCCATTTGGGTACCATCANGGGGGGGCCCCTTAGGGAAGGGGGGGATTTGGGGGGGGGGGGGAGGAGGGGCAGCATTACCTGTTTTGGGGAGGGTCACTCCCTTTGGGGGAGCATCACTCATTTTGGGGGAGAATCACTCATTTTGGGGATGGTTTGCCCCATTTGGGTACCATCATTTCTTTGTTGGGGACATCACTCATTTTTGGAGAACGTAACATTTTGAGGTAAGTACCACTCATCTGGGGGAAAAATGCCACATTTTTGGACAATAAAATTCATTTTGGGATAAGCATCACCCATTTTAGGGTCAGAGTTACTCATTTTGAGATAAGCATCATTCATTTTGGGGGAGAAGCCCTCCTTTTTGAACAATAATATTCATTTCAGGGTGAGCATCGCTCATTTTGGGGTTCTTTCACTTCTTTGAGGGGACTTCTGGGGCTTTTCCAGTCACAGGAAGAAGCTGCCAATAAAATACAGCTGCAAAACCTCATCTCGTAGCACTTTATAATAAATGGCCATGAATTAATACTAAATTACAATGAATCCTTTATGAAATTACAGAAACCCAAAATACATTGATTTTTTTTTTGCTGAGCCACCCTCTCCTGTGGCTTGTTTGGGCTAAAACTCCACCATTTTCCCACATGGGTGGACAATGTAAGGGAGAAACCATCTTCCAGCAACGTTATTGAGTTTCCTTCCATCTTGGTGACTCTTGGGGGTCACCATTCAATTCTAGGTGAAAATCTGTGTGTTTTAAACCCACTTTTTCCTGCCTCGGTGCCAGTGGGAAAGTCTCATTCCCAGCAGCCTTTGCCCCAACTCTGCATCCAGTCTCAGCCCTTCAGGATGAGAATGGGGTGGTTCTTCTTCAGATTCAATGGGTGTTTTAGCACATAAATAAAAGGATTTGGGGAAATATCCTCCCTTTTCCAGAAAGTTGTGTCCAGAGTCACCAAACAGCCACAGCACTGGGGATAAAACAGGGAGATTTGGGTCAAGAGCACCAAAACCCTCCTCAGATCCAACCTGAAACAGAACTTGCACTCGCTGTTTCTTTCTCCCCATGTGCTGATACTTACGCCTGTGAATCCTCTTTTTGGGGGAAAATCCCAAAAAGCATCAGTCCTGGGGTTGTTTATTGGGATTTGGGTTTTTTTTTGCACCAAGGAATCCAAGTGATGGACGCAGTGGCCCACGGTGAAAGCCCACTGTCACCCAACAGCATTGGAGCATCGCATGGGGAAAACAGCATCCCCTAAAAATGCTTTTTCTTACCAAAAATGAAGGGGGAAAGGGAAAAATAAGAAAAAAGCCTGAAAAAGAAAACAAAAACTCCGGCCACAATATGTGCCTTGTAAACATGTGTCTTTCACATCCACACGCTGACGTGCTGGTCCCTGTGCTCCTGTGGGCAGCCAGGGCAGCCACCAGTGCCTCCAATTTGCTTTTTTCTCACCAATTTTGTCATTGTTCTTGCCAGGGGTTGGGGTTTTTTTGGCATTTCTGGGGGGATTTTGTTTCTGGTGCTGTCAATGGTTTGGGGATGGTGCAGGAGGAGCTATTCCAAGGAGTCACTGTGGTCCAAGCCAAGGTCAGCGCCGGGTGCTGCCGGGAGGCCACCAGGCTCTTCTTCCAGCTCTTCCTCTTCTTCTTCCTCTTCCTCCATCTCGTCCTCATCCTCCTCATCCTCCTCTTCTTCCTCGGTGCCATCAAGGGAGTCGTCATGGGCTGCCAGCATGGCCTGCTGCATGGCCATGGTGGCTGTCGCTGATGAGAGGGGCTGCAGGTTGTCCATGCTGAGCGAGCCTGAAATCACATAAATACATAGAAATAAGGACTCCCCAAGTAACAGGAAAATGACAATAAAGTGCAAGAACCAAGAACAAGCCAAGCTGAAAGCTGTATCTAGACAGAGCACCCTGTAGGGTGAACCACAAGTCACAGTCGTTGCCCAAGGTCTAACCCTCAATGTTTTTAATATATCTTCATTAAATAACAAGAAGAGATCATTTTTGGCCAAGTAGGTACCCAAACTGGTTGGGCAGATCTTCGTCTTCTTTCAGTTTCCACCATGCCTTCTCTTCATCTTCTCTGTTCTCATCTTGTCTGGTCCATACTCATTTACCCTCTCTTCATCTTCTCTACTCCATCTTCATCATCTGTTCTCTGTTTATCTTTTCTCCTCCCTTCTTGTCTCATCTGTTCTCTCCATGCCATCTTCGCTGCTCCTCTTCATCTTCATCACCTGTTCTTCATTTTTCCTCCATCTTTTCTTTTCCCATCTCGTCTCATCTGTCTTCTTATCTCCATCTTCTCTACTCTTCATTTTCATTACCTATTCTCTGTTCACCTTCCTTTCATCTTCTTCCTTCCTGTCTTGTCTCATCTGGTTTCTTATTGCCATCTTATAACCCTTTTTTCCATTTTGTCTTCTCTCCTCTTCCCATCTTCCCCTTTATCTTTTCCCCTCAGGAGGTATCCCAATTGATGCCCAACAAGGGCTGATCATTGAGGAGTGTTCCTATGCTGAGGAGATGGCAGTGCCCCATTTCTAGTGCCCTCACTATCGCCAGCTGGAAGGATCTTCTTGCCTTCACCACTTCTTCAACATATTTTTCCACACGGGGGATAGGGGATAAAAATGGCTCTAGAAATCCTTAATTCCCAATTAAGGCCATAATTGAATGCATGGCCACCCCATCCAGGAAGAGCAGGGGCCATCAGGGCTTGTCCTTACCATCAGGATTTGTCCCCGCATTGCCGCTCTGCTGCTGCAAGACCCCAGCAGCGATGGAGTTGGGCCAGAACCGCTGGGTGGGCCGATGCTGAGATTTGATTTTCTTTGCTTTGGGGGCAGGGTCTGGGTTGCTGGCGTCGAGCATTGGCTGCAGGATGCGCCGCCGGGCATTGATGAACCTTCCCAGGGAAAGGAGAGACCATTGGAGTAATGTTACACCAGTAACAGGAGTTAGAACAACAGACTTTATAACAATTCAATGAATCACAATATAAAACCAGAAAACCGGGGGCTTACCCTATTTTATCTGTCTGTGGTATGTTTTATGATGAGAGTGGCAGGACACTGGCACAGAGTGCCCAAAGAGACTGTGGCTGCCCCATCCCTGGCAGTGTTCAAGGCCAGATTGGACACAGGGGCTTGGAGCAAGCTTCTCTAGTGGAAGGTGTACCTGCCCGTGGCAGGGGTTGGAACTGGATGAGCTTTGCAGGTCCCTTCCAACACAAACCGTTCCGTGGTACACTATTGCCGAGTTGACGGCTGCTATACACAGGGTTTGTCAGCAGAGGGCACTAAAACATCGCAAATGAAACGCCTCCCATTAAACACGCCCCAGCCCAACTCCTAGACATGGTCCCCGATTACCCAAGTTCCTCCCAGAAAAGCATTATATAGCACCAAAATAGCATGAAAAACATTCCTAAAGCCAGAAACATGACTGCATGTGCCGCTGATGCACTCACCAGTTGTTGACTTGTAAGAGGGTCAGGTTGGTTTGGGCAGCAATTTGCCTCTTCTCATCCTCTGTGGGGTAGGGGTGCTAGAAAAAAAAAGAGAGATGGGCAGCAAAGTGACATCCCTGTATGCAAACTGGCAACCTTGAGTGGGCCCAACACAGCGATGTTCTTGTCCTGAGTGCAGTAAATCTAACATTTCCCATTTAAAAAACCAAGCTGGAAAGTCCCATCCAGTTGCTGCTCTATGATTTCCTGGGTCATGGTTTCCCCAGGTTGCTTGGAGTTGTTATTTTCTGTGCCTACCTTGGGAGTTTCCCTCCTTCCTGGAGACCATCATGAAGCTCTTTGCAATCAGATTCTGAGTTGGTTTTGGCCAAATTATGCAGGAAAAGGGGTTAGGGTTAAGCTTTTCACCCTTCCTCCAGCCCTGCTGATGTCCTTGCATGAAAATATCCTGGTTGTATCCTCTGAGTTCCTTCCATCTACCTACATTTGCATCTGCCCTCCAAATGAGATGGGTTTGCAATTCTACATGTCAAGTGACTGCTGATGTCAACCATACCTGTGGGACAGCTTTCACACTCCAGCTTGCTAGAAAAGGGTATCTGGGAGATGTTAATTGTAAAACAAGGCAAAAAGTCATGGAAAGCCCCTTTTGTTGGCTTATTCTTGCATTAAGGCCATATCGTTACCACCTGCAGTGAAAAACATCATGCTCCAAATACTCCCAAAATAAAAGCAAAGCCGCTTAGTGCCTCCAAATACAAACTCACCCACTTGATTCGCTCATTTTGGGGTTTTCCACCTTTTTATTTTCCCCAGCTTGTACAGAGATTTGGCAATTGAGGTGCTCACCATGAGATGCTGGAACAGCCATGAGCGCATGATGTTGGTGGCATGTTTGGGCAGGACGCCCCGCTTGTTCTTGGACTTCTTGTCCTCACCATCAAGGAGGGAGGTAAGATCGAGGTTCACCTGCCAGGGGAGAGCACTGGCTGAAAACAGTGACAGACAACCCAAAACACAAGCAAAACCAATGCAAAAAGGGAGTGGAAAAACCAGGCACTTGCAGGGAGCACCCAAACCCCATTTTTTCCCCCTGTATTAAATCCATATTTTCCCCCAGGATTTCTATGCAATATCTCCATTGGTTTTACCAATGTTTTGCAAAGGGAAATGGGATTTTTATCCCTGCGGTGGCACCAGCACAGCTGGGGACTGCGGTGCCAAACCCATGATGGTTTTGGTATCAAATTAAAGAGGAAAACCACTTTCACTTTATAAAATAGAATCATGGAATGGTTCGGGTTGAAAGGGACCTTAAAGCTCATCCAGGTCCAACCCCCTGCCACAGGCAGAGACACCTTCCACTAGAGCAGGTTGCTTCAACAACCAAGAAGATTGCTTTCTGAACCTGAGGTTAAAACCCTGCTGCTTGTTAACACCTTCCAAGCCTGCATTCCTCATCCGACTGATTCCCACCATGAGGAGAAACATATCCATTGCAGGAAAAATTGCCTGCTTTTTTCCCAGAAAAATAAAAAATCAACATCTTGCTGCAAGAGAAGTTTTAATGAGGATGCAGGAACTGAACCAAAATCTCAGTGCTTGAGTTAAAAAGAGATTTTTACTCTTTATTTTCCCCAGCTCTTCATCAAACCCTTTCTGCTGGATGAATTAAACATCAGGCCAGCAGGTCCCTGCAATTCCCATGGGTTCCAGCTGAATAAATCATGCCGGTGGCGCAGGAAGAGCATCCGGAGGTGCTTGTCTGGGGCTTCCTCCCTGCCCCAATATTCCCTGTGCACATGTTTTTCCCACCAAGGAGGGTTTTGCTGCAAAATTTAAGCCCTCAATGGAAAGGTATTAAAGGAAGAAATTTTCAGAAGCAGTGCACAGGCAATAAAACCTGCCAGCGAGGTGCCACCCATTCCCAACATGCACGGGGAATTTTTGCTGACCTGCTCTGTGAAGCAGAGTAGCAGAAAGCACTGGTTTCTTGCCCAGATTCCTAGGAAATGGGGGTTTGGAAGAGTTCATGTGCAAAGCAGCCAACAGAGATAGCAAGTTGTCCTTATAAATCCTTTTCTACACCAAATTGTCACCTTATTGCAAGATGCATTCGCAGACAAGCCCCATGTAATTCATTGCAACAACAGAAAAAAGGAGTAAAACCAGAGCAAATGGCTAAACCAATATGCCAAAATCCATAAAGCAAGGAAAAAAATGACTCTTTCCCACGAGTGCTGTAATTGCTGCTGCACTGGACAGGCAGTCCCAGATCCATAATGCAACAGCAACAGTTTAGAGGGGGTGACATGGTTTAGTGTGAGGTGTCCCTGTGCAGGTTGGAACTAGATGATCTTAAGGTCCTTTCCAACCCAAACTACTATATGATTCCATATCGTATCCTATCAGATATATATCTTATATCAGATATATAGGTCACATATTTCATATATCGTAGATATAATATCTATCACATATATCTGTCATCTGTCATATATAATTTATCATCTTACATATGATGCATGAGATGTAATACCTCATATATCATATATCATGTGTTACGTCATACTATATTATATAGTATGCAGTGTATAGTGTATAGAATATAGTATGCTATATAACACAGAAATATAAACATTGCTGTAATTTGTCAGGTCTTTGTTCTAGTTCCTCAGGTACCCCCACGGTACGTGGGTTTAATCAATGTTTTCTGCTAATTAAAAATTCAAAATACTCCCACGAGTTTAATCCCTTGGGGAATGGGTTTTCCTCTTGCTGCAGCCATGCAAAATGCAAAATGCCGTGTAAAGTGGGAATGTGAGGTGGGAAGGGTCTTACCTGGGCATTGGGGAGCTGCAGGGCACCAGGGGCGATGGCTTGGGCAAGGACCTGGCCCTGTGACGTCACCATCGTCACAGGCTGGTACAAGGCTCCACCTAGGGACAAAAAGGCTCGTGGGGGTCCCAAACCCCCAAACTTGTCCCCTTTGCCCCCACCAGACTCCTGTGTGGTCCCTACCTGGCACAGCCGGTGAGCTGCTGCCAGTGCTCATGGCCAAGTTGCCTGGTGGGAGTGTGGCTGCTGGCACCACGATGCCCGGCGGAGGGTTGGATGCGGGTGGCAGTGCTGCGGGCGAGCTCTGCAACATCTCCTGAGGGAAAAACCATTAAAAACATTGATTTTAATGCACAAAGCCATGCAGAGGGTTAATATACCCCCAATCTGCTCCCAATAAATTCATTCTGTTGCTTTGAGTGCTTCAACAGGCAAAACGGCATGAAAAGGAGTCCTTCAGCTTGTTGCAACTGTGAAAGAAGATGAAAAATGAGGATTTACACTTTGCAAAGTGACTTCCCCAAACTTGTCTTCTTTACGCATTCCCATTAGGAAAAAGGAGCACAACAGACGAGAAGGAATTTCTTCCGGTTTCTTCTTCCTATACAGTTTTGGAATGTTTTCACTGGAACTGTCTGATGCAGCATTGCCTCAAAGCCAGGGCAAGCACCATTGTTTCACCTTGCCTGAATAATAGTAAAATAATTACGTTAATAACAACACAACCCCATTTGATATCATTCCTTGCAGTTTTAAGCTAACTTTTTGCAAATAAAAGGGCATTTTTTTAAGCCAAATGGTGTAACCTCACTTCCAGCCCCAGCTCTGGAGCAGCTCTTGCATTCTAGCAGCAATTGAAAAGAGACCAAATGTAATGATTATGTGAGTACTGAATGCAACATTTTGGGAAGGGTGCTGCAATTGAGTATGGCGAGAATACAGGGTGATGTACCACATCCTCCCAGATGGGCAGGAATTAGCAAATAAGAGTTATGAAATTATCATTTCAGAATAAGCCCAAGATAACCATTTATCTCTAATTCACTCAGCTGGAGTGAAAACTGCACTCATTTCTTGCAATAAAAATACTTTCCTTCCTTTTTCTACCCATGTTCCCATTCTGCATCACCTCCCTGGTGTCCAGGTGGTCCTCAACTGTTGAGTAAAATGCCAGTAAAAGGGTGGGGTTTTCACTTTTTTATCCAATTTCCCTTCATTTTAGACATTTCTTCATATTCAAGACTTTTGCCATTAAACCCCTTCCTGCGTTTTCCCCTCCCTTGATGTCGAGCCCAAACCATTGCATCTGATACCTCTGCCACATGGTACTTTTGTCCTCTCCATTGACGATCCCAATGTTACTTTTGTGGGAATTTTGCTGCAATTGCTGTGAATTTCTGGTTTGCCTCCCACACATTCCTTTTCATCACTAAATTAATTTTAAAAATGCAAAAAACATAAAATTCTTTTTTTTTTTTTTTTAAATATCCCTTCCCCCTCTCTAACCTTTTGGGGGAAAAACTGGTTTTGGTTTGGCTTTCCTCTCCTGCTGTATTTTTCCATGATTCCTCCCAACGAAGGGTATCCAGAACATTTTAAGACTGAAGATTAGGAATAATTCCTTCCCCAAAGGGTGCTCAGGCATTGGAACAGGCTGCCAAGGGAAGTGGTGGGTCCACTGCCCTTGCAAGTGTTCACACACCGTGTAGACAAGGCCCTTAATGCCATGGGTTAGTGGTGGCCTCGGCAGTGCTAGGGTAAAGGTTGGACTTGATCTTAAAGGTCTTTTCTAACCTGGCTGATTTCATTATTCTAAGTGCACTGGGAAGAAACAATGCGGGATATCAAAAGATGGGAACAAGAAGCTGCTCTTTTCAGACGCAGTGGTCAAAGCCATTTCTGACAGCACTGTACGACAAAAAATAGGGGGGGTTTTGGTGTTATAGGGGAAAACTGCCCCAAAACGTTAGCTTGGTCATGTCCAAAAAAGGAATTCATGGTGTAACTGCAATGCCAATGTGAAACCAAGGGTACCCAATGGAAGTGGAGGCTCTGTCTTAAAATAAATATAGATATCTCCAAGAAGATTTAAAAACTAAATTTTGCGTACTAATTGCCTGGATAGCAAATGCCAGCCAAATGATATTAACTTGTGATTTTGCTGCAGTGGAAAGTATTTTATATTTTAGGACTCATAAGTTGAAACTTGAGTATAAAAAAAGCATCTCTAGGTGTCTCTGCAGATCCACATCTCAGCACTGACCTTCCACAGCTCTATTTCTCCCAACTAAAAGTCATCTTAATGAAGGAAAAGATGGAGAAGGAATTTGAGAAGAAATGCTGTCCTGAATATGACCATTAAACCACTGCCAATCTGCTGCAATTCTCACTTGAAACAAGAGCTGAAAAATGCAAGATTTAACGCAATTTAAACATCCCTGGCAGTGCTCTGGAGGAAAACCCCAAACATTTCACCCAAACTTGGCCAACACCAAGAGTCATCTCTAGACAACAGGAGAAGATTTCAACAACAGCTGAAACACCCATTTAGGTGCTCCCTCATCTTTCCAACCCCACCAGGCTTTCTTGCATTTCCAGAAATCCTTGCATTTTCCATCTTAGAAAGCAAAAATGCCACCAAGCCAAGGACTGTCCTTTTGGGATACACCAGGGAAATCCAACCACAATTCTCCTGCGATGACATTCTGACAGCTCCAGATGTTGTTTTCCCAGTTTTAGTTGACATCCTTGCTATTTTGCATCCAGAATTTTTAAAGGAGAGTATTCATTGGTTAAAGACTGCAAAAATTGAAATGTTTCTCTTCCATGAGCAACCTGGTGGATCTCCCTGCAAAGGGATCGATGCCTTGAGAAAACTTTTTTTCTGAGAGACCTCAGCCATTGATATGAATTATATTTACATATATTTAGATCTCTAAATGAGTTGCCCATTAACTGTTTTACCTACCCTCAGCATGAGCTGAATGGGACAATCATTAGCAAAATCATCTCACTTACCATTTTTTAACTACTGGTCACCTGATTCTTCAGCTCTTTGGAGCATCCCCAGCCCTTAAAACTCAACTGTTGGTTACTGAGTATTTCCAGCTTTTTGGTTTTTATCCTTTTCCATGCAAACTCAAGGTTACTCAATGAGCTGAAGCACTCAGGCACTTGTCATTGGTTAGTGCAGCTGAACAGCCCCAATTTTCTCAGCCTATCTTCATACAGGAGGTGCTCCAGCCCCTGATCATCCTCATGGCCTCTCCTGGTCTTGCTCCAACAGCTCCATGTCCTTCTTATGCCCTCATCTAATGAGCAGATGAGATGGTGGCTACTTCTGCTCTATCAAAGTATTTCAGCTCCTATTACCTGCTGAAAATGCCTTCATCACTGAGCGAGCATTTCCTCTCCAGTTGGGTCTTTCCTGGGTGCATTCCCATTTATTTAACAACTGCTTCCAAACCCTCACTCGAATTTCACCAACTTTCAAGTCTTGCCCAGAAGGGAAACATTCGGCAGCTCTGGGTTTGTAGGAATCAGAGGCTCTTGGCACCTCTCTGTGGGCCTTCTTATTTTCCAAAGACTTGTGCTAATTTTCTGATAGGATCCCCACCTCTTTGTGAGCCACTAAATCCTCATTACTTTTCCTGACCGATGCATTCTAATTAGATCAACACTTTAAAAATTAGAAAGAAAAAAGATGGGGGGGTCTGGGGGGGAATCACAATAGCCACAGGACGGCTTTTCCATCTCATTAACTCCCTCACTTATTATTTCCATGAAAATTACTGATAAAAACCGTGCATCTCCATTTGCTGGGACCAGGAGCTTCATCGGCTCCTATCTAACATCTCTCTCATCACCCGGGATGCGAGCCGTTGCCATGGCAATGCACAATAATAGAAACTAATAAATTACAAGCGAGATGCTCGTTGAGCAATTATTGTTCTCTTTTATGCAAGTGTCTTGCTAATTTTGATCATAAGGAATGCTCCCATAAAGCGGCAAAGGGATAATAAGTCCATTTCTAGAGATTATTAGAAAATACAGATGGGGGGGGGGCGAGTAGATCAATGATTAAGTGGTTTGGTGCTTTCAGGAAACGCAAATAAGAGATAAAACTTTTTGGAGGGCTTCTCCTTTCCCATTCTGGGCTGCAAACGTCACATTGGAAGCTTCAAACTGCAGTACTTGGAGCCCTGCTGTTAAAAACAACTTCTGTTTTTTCATTTCCACCACCTTAAAAATGCCCAGGAAAGCCCTAAAAAGCCAGCATCACCACCTCATTTTTGGGGAGAACCTCAAGAGCTGCCTGGGTTATTTTCTGTTGCTGCAGTTATCTCTGGTGGGATTGTGCAAGCCCAGATTTCATTCCCCCCTTCAAAAAACTGAGGGTCCGATTGAAATCCACGAGGGATACACAATATTGCATCAGAGAAGTTTTTTGGGATGCAACGAGCCAAAATTTATTCCCTGCACTGAGAATGCACATGAAAACCCCATCCTATGGGAAACAGGTTTTTATCCAAATATTAAGTAACAATTCCTTCTTTTGATCAAAAAAGCACCAAGGTGCGGCTTGGTTTGGACATTTCAGCTGATATTTCTGCAATTCCTAGGCATCTGCTTGTACTCTCCCACTGTGCTTGAGGCACCCAATGTTTCCTCCTCCCAGCTAAAACCCAAATTATGCCAAAAATACAGTCAAGGTGGGAAAACCGACCATGCTGTGGGAAAACTGCAAGACGTGCCGGTGCAAAATAAGGAGCAGCAAAGCCAAAACGAGACCCAGAAATCTGTTGAGGTGACTTGAAATATCTTGACGAGGATGGAGGAAGGGAAAGTCGTGGGGAAAATCACGGTGTTTCTGTGCCTCCTACCAACAAATAGTAATTTTTCATGAAAAATGCAAATTTATGGTCCATTTTCCTGTGTGCTTTGCATGGCTTCAGCAGTTCCTCCCTCCACACACATTTCATTGCTGCAACATAGGTTTAGGAGAAGTCCTCATCTCGTTCTTTTGCAGTGACACAAAGATCTCCACAGCATCATTTATTGTATGATATGAGCAAGACCTGGGGCTTTTTTCCATTGTTTGTGTCAACTGTGGATGGGTTTTAATGAATTTCCAGGAGGCTACAAGAGTTGTAGAGCAACCCTCAATTGTCATTGACCCAACTCGCCCATTGGTCAACGTGCAGTGATGATGATTACAGGCGATATTTAAGGTGTTACCTGGGGGTGGAGGCTGAGGGAGGAGGGGTTGGGGGAGTAGGGCCCCCCCAGGTCATTCCTGAGTAGGTTGTCACTGTGCATCTTGGTTTTGAGGCAGGTGATATAGCGGTTGCAGAAGTCCTTGCACAACTCGTTGACCTTCTCCAGCTCCAGGAGGTGGATGCGCAGGACCTGAATGGCCTTCACCATCTACACAAGGGCACACAATGGCAAAGTTAAAATTGTTTTTTACCTTGAAGAATAGGGAAAAAAAATCCCAAGTCAGTATTTTCACCCAAAATCCCACGGCAGAATTAAATATTTTATTTTTAAACACACCAAAAATAAAGAGCCAAAAAATCAATATTTGTGCCAAAACCCCCTGCCAGAGCCCATCCTTCATTATCTCTGCATTCCTTTTTCCCGTCCCATCAATTCCACCTCTGATATCCCACGAGGAAAAAATTCACAAAATTTATCATTGCCTTCACGGGAATTGCTCCCCATGCCCAAAAAAAGTCCAACATCCAAGGACGTTGAAAAGCATTTGGTTATTCTCTGGAGGCCACTTCTTCTAACAAGATTATGGGGCTGCAACTCCACCGTAAGCTGTTGCTGGTGCAAAGCCTGGGCCTCATTAAAACGTACCCCATAAACGTTAAAAAATTTACACATAAAACATTCCTCTTGCTGAGCTGAAACCTTAAGTTTTACAGCTGCTGTTTGAAATCTTGCATAATATATAAAATTTCAGCTATTCACTCCGGGGCAATAAATGCGGTTTTATGGAACAAAGCGTCTTTGCATTTCAAAGGGTGTTTTTAACTTGCAAATTTTAGTGGTCATCTTTACAAACTGCGAGTCACCATGGGTGGGAAACATCCTGAAAAATCCGGTGCCAAACCTGGGTGATGGCTCCATGACAGAGAAAGTGAAATTCTAGTGAGGGAACATCAGGGATGATGGGCTGTAGTTGGAAAAATCCTCTTGTTGGGGGTCTTTTCCTTGCTTTTTTTTATCTCCTCTGCACTTGCTGCCGGCAAAGCACAAGGTGGAAGCGTCATGGCCCAAGTCTCCGCACCCTCCCAGGGCTCAATGGCCATGAAAGTCAATATTCAAGGGCAAAGGCAAGAAGACCTGACACATATATGTATAAAAAATAAATCTCTCAATTATCTCAGCTCATTTGCTTAGGGTCTCATTTTATGTCCCTGCTCCGCTGCGTCGTATATCTGTCCGGATAAAGAGTTACAGTTCGACGGCGTACGTGCGCGGGGTTGTAAAAAATACAGATGCTGAATTAATTGACTGTGTGGCACTCGGCAGCTGATTGAGTTGATAATGGTGAGATCTGACCTTTTTCTAATTTCTAATTATGTGCATCTCGGCGGTGAGGAATACATGACTCTTATTCTAATGATAGCTTAATGCCGCTGGCCTTTTCATCCCTGCTTTGCCATTGCTGAGTTCCGGGGAATCAGTGGCATTCGAAGAAAAAAACACCCCCAAAATAACCAAAAAACTGCGAAAACAATGCAAATAGGGGAAAAGTGTCAGCTCCGGAGTGGATTGAAATGCTGAGTCTTGAGGATTTCACCCAAAATTCCCTCCAGCTGGCGCTTCACACCAATAGGAAAGGTCCGTCTTCAGCATCACATTAACCATCTCCTCTGTCTTGATGGAGGCCAACCACACCAAGTGACTTGAATGGCTCCTGGAGACATTCTGGGCATTGGATAGAATCTATACATACAAACATGTCCTAGAAATAGGGAAAATATATGAATATGAATATATCCAGTGCTGCGCAGTCACACATCGGATCAGTGCAACTGCAATGGCCATATTTCACCTCAATAGCAAGAGTTGCTCCAAAACATGCCAAAAAACTGGTGGGAGGTCTTCTTAGAGAAACCACCAAAAATCCCAGTGAAAACAACCTTTGTGGACACATCTCCTGTACTGACCATTTGCTGGAGATGTTGTGTGCAGTAACAGCTTTCTCTCACAAAAATATTTAGATTTGGGTGGTTTTCTGCTTCAGCTGGCTCCATCTCTCTCCTCTTCCTAGGTCATTCCACCCATTTTGATGTAATTTAAAGGGGCTTTTTTGTGCACCTTAACATTTGATGCATGTTCAGTGCCAAAGTGAAATAATTCAAAAATTCTCTTGTTTTGGTTGCTTCTCCCAGAGCAATTTCTGTTCTTGGTTGTAAGACATTGCAAATTGGGTTTAGTAATGTACAAACTGGGCTTTGCATGGCCTGGAATTGTTTTGGAGGGCTTTCCACAGGCTGCTAAGCCACTCTTGATTTAGGGATGTCACAAAACTCTCTTCTACAACTGAAATCGGGCACAAACCACAAGGAATTTAAATCCATCTTGAAGCCATCTCTTGGTCTTTTTAGGAAAGAGGCAGGTATGTTTTGCACTATTGGATGAGTATTGCTCGCTCTTTCCCCCTTCATGACATGTCATTGGACATCATCACACCCTTGATATCTGTAAAACGTAGAAAACACTGTGTGGGAATTGCCTGATTTTGCTCCTTTTCTGGGATGGAAATCCCTCTGAAGAATGGCCCAGGGGACACACAAACCCCCAGGGAAGGTGTACTGCTCTTTGCATCATCAGAGCTGGTCACCAATTTTGACCCTAAAAATGTGCTTGCTGGATACACCACCATGGTGCCATGGACCTGTCTAACCACACGCTTGCCCTGGAGACCACATGAGGAGGCTTCTTGGATAAAATAATGGCATTTGGGGATGTTTCCTGAGGTCCATGCATGAGAAAAGCTCCATTCCAAGCAGAGTCTTCTGAGGCACTTTCCAGCAGCAATTGGCACAGCATGAAATTTGTGCTGCTGACAGGTAAGCCACGAAAACCAGTCCAAAGTGTCCCAAACCATTGACATGCATCACCCTTCGGATAAAGCTCTTATTTTGCTTTGTTTCTAGGACAAGAGCTGTCCATTACACTTGAAACAAGAAGGTCCCAGACAAGAACACGATGCAGAGATTGCAGATTTTGAGACACAAACCAGCCATCTATCTTGGCTGTTGCCAGAAAACACACTAAGCACATGGTATTTGTGTGGGAAAACTAGCCACAGGGTAGGAGTTTGTTCTCATAAGGGATCTTATGGAAAAATTCTCAAGAGAAGGTCCTGGAGAAGGTCCCACATGTTCTATAGAGACTATTACAAGATCACCAACACTGCAAATGGAGCCCAAAGACACTGCCCAAGGTGGCAGATCTTCATCTTCACCCCTACCTTCTCCCTGACCCCCAAAAACCATCTGCCAAGCCCCAGCTGCCTCTACCAGGTTGTCCAGCTCAGGATCATCACTGAAGAAGGGCTTGTGCTCCTGCTCCTGCTGGTGGACAAAGTTCTCGATGTCGACGTCGAAGCTGGCCGAGGTGATGCACTCGGAGCCCTGCGTCGCCTGCTCACACTTCTCAAAGAGCAGAGTCAGCAGCGGGAACAGTGGATGCCTGCAGAGGACAAAGGAGAACCCCCATAATGCAAACTGGTTGAGGTCCCATGCCCATTTTTAGCCCACACCACCTACCCATGCCCTCCTGCAAGAGCCTGGTGGTTCAAACCTCACTTCCAAGCCAATGCAGGAATTTCTCCATTTTGACCTTTTCCAACAACAATACCAAGCTTAAATATTGCAAAATTCACTGTCTTCACCAGGCAATGACGTCTCTTACATCTTGGTGTTTTTCTTCATTGCACCAAAGCTGGCATTTCCAAAATGGTTTGGCTTTGGGATGGTTGCCTTGGAGCCATTTACTGTCCTGATGGCTTTGAATTTTTGGGAATCGACACCAGCACTTGATCACTGATGGTGATACTTTACCCCAAAATGGTTGGAGATACTGGATGGGGATGAGCTGGTATTTCTATATGCCCACAGCATCCTATGGACTGATCCTGCTATCGGTTGTTTCTCCACCAAGAGGTCTCATTGTATCTCTGTCAAGAACATCCATGTCTCTCCATGAAGATGGGCTAAATCCCACTTCTGTCTTACCACAAGATGACTGTTAGAAAACAAAGATTTGCAATTCTCCTTGCAAACCCACAATTTGCTCTAATTATTAGAAAACCAGCTTACAGTCCTTGAAAATCCACCATTTGCTCTAATGATGATGCTACATGGACGCAGAATCATCTCCTGACCAGCAGGTCAAAGGAGGTGACTCTACCCCACTTGCAGCACTGTGTGCACTTCTGATGTCTTCAACATCAGAAGGACATGAAGCTATTGAGGCAAGTTCAGAGGAGGCCACAAGGATGATCAGGGGCTGGAACGATCCTCAATAAGCCTCTTCAGCAGTGTAAAGTTATAGTAAAATAAAATAAAATAAAAAATAAAATAAAATAAAATGAAATAAAATAAAAATAAAAATAAAATAGAATAAATCAAACCACTATTCATGGAGTATTTCAGGGGACAAATACAAAATGCTTCTCCAGGGATGTCCTTTCCCAGTTATCCCAGAGCAATGGAAATTTCTCCACCGTTTTACCTCCCAAAGATGCTCCAGAAGATGATTCTGAATCACTTTTCACTGGTCTTTTCTGAGCCTGAGTCAAGCGAAGGGGTTAAACCCCTTGGCTAAGTCTTCATTTGCAGCCACTAATACCACAGCATATTATAGTTTAATCTGTCCTGATCCCAGTTTAATGCCAGGTTTGCCGAGGCTGGAGCAGAGAACGGGAGGGAAGGAAATAATTTCATACTTCAGGCAGCCCTGCCGGGGCTCAGCCAAGGGATATGAAAGGCAAATTCCAGGCGGCGGGAGGAATTATTGGGACTTAGGAACTGGCGGCTCAGTGGCAGGTGCCCACTGGCATTTCCAGAGCCCATTAGGAGCACAGGCTTGGAATTACCCCAAGGATGGGGTTTCAATAGGGGAGTGATTGCAGCCCCAGAGCAATTTTTAGTCCCTTTGCTTTGAGGGGTTGCATTGATCAAGGGGGTTGAAGACTCTTGCTGGCATCACCCTGCACATTTCACTATTGGGGCAGTGCTGCTATGGACTGCCAGGAACGTCTTGGAATGCTGGCAGGGAGGAAGAAGAGGCATTTGGCTGAGGGGAAGACGTTTTGGTTTTCAGTAGGAAATAAAGTAAAAAGGAAAGAAAAAGAAAGAGAAGAAGAGAAAGAAAGGAAGGAAGGGAAAGGAAAAGAAATTTGGGAAGGGAAGGACCACCATGGAGCTTTGCAGGCAGAGATCATGGCATGGAAATGAAGAGTTGGAGCCCATCCTTGCTGTGAAATTTGTGAGGAAAAATAGACAGCTATCCATGAGGATTTCCCCCACCGTGGGTGTTCCGGCGGTGGAAAATCACCCCTATGGCACAGTTTTGGGGTGAAAAAATCCACTTTTGCTGAAAAATTTGCTTTTCCTGTTCCTTTTTGGGGGTTGTTTGTTTGTTTGTTTTTGTTTTTGTTTGGGGTATTTTTTTGTGGGGTTTTTTTTGTTTTCCCATGGAATTCTCCAAATAAAAGGGCTGAACCAGCCCTGACATTTTCCTCCAGGAGAGAGGTCATTTGAAGCCACTAATAAAAAGGATTCAACATGGGCTAATAAAGAGAAATGAATTCCTCTAAGGGCCTCACTTCCCACCTTCACCAGGGCTCTGCCCCTGAGCTGGTGGCACCTTGGGCACATCACAACAGGCTTTATTTTTACCCAGCTCCAGTATATCCATTCCCCCTTTAAAAAAACCCATAGAAAATAAACTTAATGAAAAGAAATTCAGCCCTTCCCCACTTGGAAAAGTCTGGTTTGCAGTGCTGGGGTGGTTTAAGCATTGGTTCCCACAGAAGAAGCCTCTTAACTTGTCCCCAATCCATTGGGAAGTGACAGCTGCTTGCATAAAGTCAAGAAACCACTTCAGATGGGGAAAACAGCAGCAGAGAAGTGCTGCTGCTGGACCAGTCCCTGCTAAGTTGCTCCTGCTTGATTTTTTTCCCTTTTTCCTCTATTTTTATGGGTGATAAACCTCCCACTAGAGCGTAACACCCAGCGGGGTGACTTGTCCCAGCTCTTTTCATATTTCCCATTGCGTTTTCCTGGTGATTTCCCTCCAGGTTGATCGACCGATGCCCTCTGCCTTGGTGCAATTATTGAGAATTAACAAAAATCATCATTTTAGGCACAGGATATGGCTTTGGGAGGGCTAAACCAGAATTTCTGCCTGCTCTTGCTACTTAATTCCATATCCACAATCCTCATTAACTGCTGTATAGGTGAATATTCCAATTTTGCATGGCCTCATTGGGTTTTTTAGAGATAAAAATATACCAGCATCCAGGTTTGGGCAACCAAGCCCACACGTGGCACCAGCCAACATATATTTCCCTGCTTTTCTGGGTGGGAAATAGGTCCAAATTATTCCCAGCATTTTTTGACCTTCAAATTGAAGCTGGGAAAATTCCAAAGGGTTTTTTTTTTTGGTTTCATCATCCCATGAACACTGTAAAAATACTTGCAGACATGCAAAGAAAAGGTGTTTTTTCCTGAATGGCCTCTTTCACCTTGAGAAAATTATTTCTATCATTAGAAAACCATCTTGAGATCTGCTTCCAATAATCCTTTGTGTTTTCCTGGGAAACCAGTGGGTTTATTCCCATCTTCCCAGACCTTTCAGACTCGTAATATCTGAATATTTGGAGGTTTTTCATTCACAAGCCCCTGTGGCCCTGGCCATTAACTGGGGCGTTAATCCTTAACCTTAAATCTTAATCCTAATTATAGTATACATTACTGTATACATTTGAATACTGTAAATAATTATCTATCACTTTAATAATTGCATATTACTTATATAATTATTCTATTTACATAATTATGATGTTATTGCAATTATATGATGACATTATATTACAATATTATATTAATATCTCCAAAGGGATAAGAAAGGGGACCAGAGGGGTTTATACATCCTGCACCCACTGCTGCTGCACCCATATGGCTGCATGAGCTTCCTATTTCGGGTTAACAAGTGACTTTACCACTTCTGGGTGCTTCTTTGGCTCCAAATCACATGGTTTTGCTAGAAAAAAGCAGTCTAATTTGAGGTTTTGGGGGGTGGGAGGAATATTTTGGGTGCAAAATGGTGGGAGATGCAAAACATGACAGGAGATAGGGGGGAGATGCTGCAAAATGATACCCATGAAGGACCTCATTAACCAAGTGTTAATATCAATAGTTACTACTGCTAAAATAAAGCAAATTGCAAATCCCCCCATTCCTGTCTGTTAATTAATGCATTAGAATATTAGTGGATTAATAATGCACTAGAGTAATGAAATGAAATGCATCACCGAAGCATCACGGAATCGATGCATTAACTGATGCATTAATTGCTGCATTGGCAAATCAATGCATTCATAATGCATTACAACAACGGGTGCATTAATTAAATATAGCATTAATTAAGGCCTTAATTAATGAATGCACACTGATAGTCGCTTGCATCACCTGTAGACAGCTCGCTTGTCGGCCTCCAGCTGCGCCTGGGGGTCGCCTGCCGCGGTGGGTACTGGTGCGTTGGGGGCTGCTGCTGGCGTGGCGAGATGCACGGGCTGAGCCTTGGTGGGCTGCTGGGCTGTGGCTGTCATCTGGGAGGGGAGAAAGAAAAGGAGAGGATAAAAAGGGAGAAAATTAAGCAAACCCGGGGCTTGTTGCGCTTTGCCACTGAGTTTTGCAGCCTTCTGTGGCGAGTTTGTGAAGTTTAGGGAGATGTTAGCGCCACGATGGGGCTCTGAGCATGATGCATTTGCATTCCATCTAAGGTTGCTTTAGGTTTTCCCGCTTTTCCCCCAGTTTTTTTCCTTTGAGAAAGCACATTGAAAAATACCAAACCAAACCCAACATCTTTATTGCAGCAGCAAAGCAGAGGCAGGGGGTAATTTATTAAGGGATGCTTTGCACAAGTCCCAGATTAAATCAGCTGCAAGGCTGCTGCTTGCCAAGGTTTTTTTCAAAGCAGGTATTATTGTCTAGACACAAAATTACGTGAGCCTCTTCCAACTCAGAATGAGTCATTTTTGCACTGGGAGAAGCCAGCCAAAACCAAAACTCAACTTTTCTTTTCCTCCCTGTGCCCAAATCTTGGTCTTTACCCCAGTGCTGCCCCAGATCACTGATGCAATGGGAATTGCAGTCTGTCTGGGCTGGAAATCTCCAGCCAAGATTACATCTGCTCCGTGATAAACCATTTTCCTAACTAGCATTTTGGTTTTTGAGAAATTGCAAGTATTTTGGCTAAATACCTGCATTTAAGATGTGAGCAGTCTAGTAGTGCATGTGCAAATCACTGCGCTTCCTTCCAGTATTGCCTCAAAGCTCCCACCCGCACGTGTACAGGTTTGCACCTATTTAGAGACAATTTCTACTTAAAATTAACAATTGCACTAAAAAAGCTGGATTATTTGCTGCTGGGCTGCAGATGGGTCTGATGAACACTGTGTGACGCATCGCTTCATACGACTAAGACTTGGCTAATAAAAAAAATCAGGGAGAAACTTAATCCATTTGGGTTCGCATCCCCCCCCCCCATCCAGTGGGTTTAGCTTAGAATCTCAGTGACAAATTAATGGAAAATGGGTGTTTCACCTGCTTTTGGTGTCAAAATGCTGTAAAAAAATTAGCATTTGCCTGTTTTCACCAGTAAATCTGAGCTGGGCAGCAAAAGAAAACCTCTGCTTCTTGATGAATATTGTACATATAATGTACATCTTTGGCTAGTAGATCATTGAACCACAGTATAGTTAGGGTTGGAAAGGACCTTAAGATCATCTAATTCCACCCCCCTGATGTTCATTTTTGTGTTTAGTTTTATATAAATAAAAGATATGATTTATTTATTTGGCTGGCATACTTCTAGACTAATTTCTGTGATTATTTATATGAAAATAAAATGGTAGGCTATATTTATATACACATATATTTACATATATATTTACATATATGTAGCTATTACATATGTACATTATTGTATATATGTATATACTACATACATGTACATATATATTATATATTGCATATTATATATATGATAAATATCATAAGCACCTATATAAATACATGTATATATGTGTATGCCCAGAGTCTTCTCCAGCCAAATCCATCCTGCTACTCAGGTTCTTGCCACAATAAAGCAGATTTCTCCCTCCCTTACAAGCTGTGTAAACCCAAGCTGGGCCAGCACCTCGACACCTTTTGCTTTCAAAATGTTTGACTTTAATATCTCCTGCCTGACCTTTCACTGCCGATAACGGCGCTTTTGGGTTTTAATCTCCTTTATTGTTCATAACGGTGAAGTTTGCCTCCTACACCTGCAAATTCACCCTGCACTACTCAATTCCTAACTCTCCCAACCCAGAAACAGGTTTGATTTCCACCCCTATTCCCTTCCCCAGTGAAAATTTGTGGTTCACTTCCCATTCCTACTCCAGCACTTTGGATTTCTCTTTCTTTCCACTCATTTTCTAAATAAACGAAAATGAAACTGGATTTTGAGATCCTCCAGCCATGTCCTTGGATATTTACCCATCCTCTTTCTCTTTTTTCCCCTTTTCTTCTCCCTATTGTTTTCCTTAAAAACAACTTTTCTTAGGGGAGAAATTGCTTTTCCCCCCTCTTGTTTTCCTTTTTTATTCTTTTTCCCCTTGACACCCTCAGGATGCCAAAGCTCTTTTTGCATCCTGCCCCCAAATCCTGCCAAGTTGGCCGATTCCAGCCAAGTCTGCAACTAATTGGGCTATTACCAAAACCAAAAAAAAAAGCCTCCTCTGCTGCTGTTTCAAAGCCATTACCTCACCTCGGGCTAAAGAAAACAATAAAAAATAAATAAAATAATCCCAAGTCAGTGGAAAATTAGGTGAGAAGATACTTGGATGTGAGTATTTGCAGCCAGATAGGGATACTGGGCAGGGAGGGAGGCAAAAAATGCAGCCAAAAATGGCTTTACAGGGAGCAGGTGGGGAAAGGAAAGCAGGAAAAAGGCAGCAGGCTTCTGGCTCGGGAGTGTGTATGTTTTGGCAGTGGGAAAATAGGGAAATATAGGGGAAAAGGGGCTGGATTTGGGTAGGAAAGTTGCAGGCGTTGAAAAAAAACCACAGATGGGGGTATGATGGTCATGATGAGGATGATGATGATTATTTGAACCCATCACCCCTTGTCCTATCACTACAGTCCCTGATGAAGGTCCCTTTTCAGCATCCTTGTAGCCCCTTCAGACACTGGAAGCTGCTCTGCAGTCTCCACGCAGCTTCTCTTCTCCAGGCTGAACAGCCCCAGTGTTCTCAGCTTGTCAGTTTTAAAGCCTGCTCTCTATTATATTCCTGTTTGTACCCTTCTTCAGGAAGAAAATCCTTTACTGGTGTTAGCAGCTCCTCACCAGGTGATGTGGGGGCTTCCTGCAGGTTTAAATGTGATAATCCCTCTTGCTTTAGGATTTTTTTGAAGTTGAAGACTATGGACTCTCTAAGTCTAGAGAGCAATGACAGTCAAGGTCTCCAGGGCAAGGAAACCTCCTCAGTCAGCAGTATTTACCCTACCCCTTAGCATTTCAGAGTGAAAACTTCATCACACATGCTGAAAACAGTGGTTCTGACCCCAAAAACATTCTGAAGACACCAGGAGTTGGAGGGGAGGAGGGTTTGACGGATCCTACAGAAAAATCAATACCTCCAGCCCAGTTTTCATCTGTGGCTTTTCTAGAAACAATATTTTTTATCATTAGAAAGGAAATTCTATTTATATATCATTTTTATATCCATTTATGCCCCTGAAAAGCACATTGGGGGGGGAGTGCAAAGATGCGTTTATCACTTTCTGTACTGAATCTGCTGAAAAATCAACATTTCCATCCAAGTTTTATAAGTACATTTATAGAATAAGTAAAAAAGTGAATGTTTTTTTCTTTTTTTTTCTTTTTTTTTTAATTTTCCACTTTTGACCCTGATGTAACCACCTAAAACACCCTTTTCTGGAGAGGGCAGATCAGTTTTTATCACCTTCCATGCTAAAAATGCCTATTTTTAAACCAACCTCTTTTTGCTAACTCTGACAATGAAATAGCTTGAGACTTTTAGTTTTTCCTGTTCATTTATCATGGAAAATATGTGGATTTTATGCAGACTCTAATTTTCAACTGCTGGAGTTGTGCAGTGAGCGCAGTCATGCTCAGTATAAATGATGCTTTGTGTTACCCCTTGAACCAGGTGATTATTAAAGCATTCTTTTTCCTTCCAAGAGGCAGCTTTTTCCTTAATTTCTTCTTCAGTTTTGCACATTTCTGATAGTGAGGGACATTACTTGCACAGCCTCTGTAGTAAAATACTAACACAGAGGTCTCCCAAACCCCTTTTTAAGCACTTTTCTTTCCAAAACTCTCCCTTGATAATGAGAAGTTGGTTGCAGCTCTAATAACTGGGGGGTTTATTTATCACTGACCCCCCCATCTCTTCCCCATTGTTGGGGAGGGGATATCTGTGCAATTTGCTTTTCCAAACCCTAGAAATCCCAAATTTTCACACAAAAGGCTCAGAGCAGTGACAGCGTTGAGTCAAACCCAGCAACTCTTGGCTGCAGTTTTTCCTCCAAACCCACTTAAACTGAAAGAAAAACACCTGAACAACCCCCAAGACGGGGGGGAAAAAGGAAGGATTTAGCTCATGATGCTCCTGAGAGTCCCCAAAATTCAATGTATTAGAAAAGGGGGCAGATGAAGTATAGGGATGAGGAAAGTAGAGGGGATGTCTCCATAGGATGCTGCAGAAAATCTCAGCTATTTTAGTCCTTTAAATTGCCCATTAGGACTAAACTGGCGTCGTGGCTCCCCGCTGCGTGTTTCGACACGGAGAAGAGAAAAACACTGGGGAAAAAAAAAGCCCTTCTCAGAGCAGAGCAGAGCAGTGAAGCGAGCAAATGATGACACCAAAGTTGGAGGAGCCATAAAAACCCCACCGAGGTGTCGTTTGTGAGAAGTGACCTTTTCCCACCAAAGGAGACGAGCGGAAAGGAGACCCGGGGGGATGTAAAAGTCAATTTATTTATTTTAGCTTGCAGAGAACAGGCTTGATTTTGATGGTTTATTTCCTAAGAGGGGAGATTTTGGAGCTTTCGCAGCTGAGATATGTAGAAAATGGGGGGGAAACTCAACATTTCCCATAGGACCCACCCAAAAAGCTGCTTTGAATGGGGTGCCAATTTAGAGCTCAATCCAGGTTTTCCAAGAAGACCCCAAGACCCCAAAATAAGCCAGAAATGGGGAAAAAGCACATGCAGTTTGACCAAAACTTAGAGATTGTGTTGGAGGGCTTTTAATTTTTGCCACTCTGAAATGAGTATTTTGGGGTGAAATACTTTGTCACGGTTATTATTAGGAAGATAAGGTAATGGATGCAGGGGTTGGGGGTCACTAGGGATCTGCAGGGAGACCATGGGTGCTTAGGGACACTCACCTGTGGGGTGTCTTGGTAGGGAGGAGGGGGCACTGTCTGGGTGGCCATCATCGTCAAAGCCGGTGCCGGGGAGACATGGTGCATCCTGGGTGGGAGTCACATTGAGAACCTGCTGGCAAGAGAAATGCTGCTGGATTAAGGGGGATCCCCCCGAAAAGGCAAAATCAAAAGAATAGAAAGGAGAAGTGATGCTCCTCACACAAGCTCCACCACCCGGTCCCTACAAGAAACCCTTCTTCTAGGTTCTTTGATTACCGTTATCATACTTTGATGGTTGTTAGAGATTTGTGGTTTTGGACAAGGAATACATCGAGGGTGAAACAAAGAGGGTCACTGGCAAGGAGATCTTCTCTGGAGAGCAGCCAGGCAAGGGCAGAGCTCTTGGAGATGATGGTTCCATGGACACATAATGGATGTGATGATGATGGAGATGATCAGTGAACATCATATTATAATTCACCCCTGTAAACCCTGGTGCACCCAGAGCATTTTGTTTATACCCCTTATGCCTATAACAGCAGTGCCTAAATGGGGATTTCCATTCCTTTTCCAGTTATTCCTCCTTTCTGGAAGTAGGAAGACAAGTCATAAATGCAAATTTTTCCATTTTCTGAAATTACACATCCAAAACCTCACCCAAATTCCATATTTCTTTGCCTCTGGCCACCGTGGAGTCACATCTTCAAGCACTGAACGCTCAATCCAAAAGAGACAGCGAATATGAGTTGACCAACCTAGTTGACTCCTATGTTGCATTGACCAACCCCATGGTGACCGAATGCACAAGATATTGCCTTGATGTGATTAAAATAATGATTTTTGTTATTTCACCAACATCAAAACAGCAGGAAGCAAAATTATCTGCTCCTGAGTGAACTTCGGTGTCCAGTGTCAAACTTGGCTCACAGCTACAGGCACATCTTCGAGGGGGAACACCAAGGGAAAACCTCCCCACCAGAAACAGCTGGAGAGCAGCAGAATTTAGCACTGCAGCGGTCTAGACATCTCAGCTGAGAAAAATAAGGCAGTGCTATTTTGGGGAACAAAAAGTCCTGCTTGTTATCTATTGTTCAGGCCAGGCTTGAGCCTACCTTTAGCACACGGCAATTTATTGTGGGGTGTGAGCTTTTTGGTCAAATATATTCCCAGAAGGTGGCAGTCCAGAGCCCAATTTAATTGCCAAATATCATCTGAGCTGCTACAATCAAGGCTTCATGGGCGTTGATTTGTTTGGAGAACAGGACTTAGAGCAAAATGTAAGGGAAAAAAAGGGATAAAATGAGAGACAGCTGTTGCCAATAGCAGTGTATTTATTTGGGGGGAAACAAATGCACTTGGGTGCCATAAATATCCTGGGAAGCGCCTGGTACCCGCAGGAAAAGCTGGACGGGTATTTCACATGGGAGCCCCTGGCCATGAATCTCTGGATAACGGTGCAAAGCTGTCAGCCCCGTGGATTTATCACCAGCCAAATGCAGGGAAGGGGCTGAAGCTGCTATTTTATGCATTAATCCTTTCTTAGTTTTTATATATTTTATTCATTAATGCTCTCTTTCTTCCACTCTTGCCTCACCCCTCTCCCCCCCCTTAAATCAATCCAGCTGCATGAGCTCTTGACCATAGGCATCCAGATGACAAAAGGAGAAGAGCATCACCAACCCCCTGCCAATCCCTTGCAGATCAGCTTGAGGCAGTGATCAACTCTTGGGCAAAGAGTGAAATTTGAGGGACTGGGGGTCACCAAGGACAGGAATTTCATACAACTCCCAGGGTGTTTTCACAGAGGAAACAAATGGTGAGCAATAAAGCCCATAAAGGCTCTTTCATTCCCGGAAGCAGTTTTGGCAGCAACCTGAGATCAAAGTATCCTAAATTTCCTTATGAAATAAAATTATTTCATCTATCTCTGAAATATTGCCATTAACTTGGAAATATATTTCCTGAAGAGTATGTGTCTACCTGAAAGAGTCTCAGATTTATACGCTGTGCTTCTTTTTGCCAGCAATATATTACATGCTCTTTCAAATAAAAATAATTAAAGACTAAGTGGAGAGTTGGGGTTTTTTTATAGCGTGGTCACTGATGCCTTAAAACATTACAAAAATCCAAGTCCACAACACCCCAGGTGAATGTGACCTCCTTGATTCATAAAACACCCAAAAAACCGTATTAGAAGTAGGGCTCAATGCAGAAAAGCCCACCTTTTTTAGCAGATAATAATATTAGCTTTGCAAGGTGCAACTCTCATTTCTAAATCAATGGGGATCATTTTTTCTAGCTCATTCAACAGCTTCTTCCCTGCAGCAAAAGATGCAATTGATAACAGAGGACTCAACATGAGAAATCAGAAAATCAACCTTTCTGGCATTTCCTCTTCTCTTCCCAAAGTTTCAAAGTTATTAGAGGTACTTGAGGATGTCTTCGACCCATGGGAAGGTATTTGCCTCTGTTAAGGGAATTCTGCCTTTTCTAAAGGGTATTTTGAAGAGAGGATGCTTTGGGATTTGCACTGGTGCCGTGTTAGCCATGCTCCCTCCACAGTGGGCTCTTCACAGAGGGCTTTTGCACGTTGGCATTTATGATATATATTCATCTAAGTTGAAATGAAGACATATAGCTGAGGGGGAAAGGATGGGCACCTCCAAAGGACTATACATCTTGGTCTGAACAGCCAGCGAGGACAGGTTCACCCTTGGAGGGTGATGCTGAGTCTTCACTAGCTATAAAGTGAATCAAGAGCAACCCTCTTGCTCTTGAATGTCTCATTTCCATTCACCAGCCTTCAAACTTTTGCTTATTTTCACTTAAATTCACCTATGAGGCTGAAAGATGAACTCAGGTTCTCATATGCTATAACCCTGTTATGCCACCACCTCATGAAGAATAAAACAAATGCTGTCAAATGGTCAAAAATGGGGAACAATCCCAGATTTCAAGACATCACCCATTCTTGGCCATGCCACATGGTCAAGGTTGCTTCCAAGCAGGCTCATCTGAGGATTCCAGGAGTCCCTGTGCAAAAAACACCACTGTACCACCAAATATTATTGATCTGTTTTAGGAATATTTGGCACCCAAATTTTCTCTATCCAAACCCAAGACGTTTTTTGCATTGCAAGCATCCTTTGCTCTCACCCAAGATGCAGGTTCCCTAAATACTGATCCTTGAACCCTTCCCAGCATCCAGCTATCAAGTTATTTCCCAATAAAATAGGATGAAATGAGTCTGTGCTACTGCTACAACCACAGGCTAAAGTAGACAGGCACTGGAGATTTCTGCAGGATAAACCCTAGGCCAGAGCAACCATCTTTCCTACTTTTTCTCCTAAAAAAGCCCTTGGTCAATGCATAAACATCTCCCTTGGGTGCAGGTTGAAAACAGCATTTATTTCTTTAACATGTGCATTTATTAATTTAATATGTTAAAATCCTCCCCCCAGCTTTAGCTCCAGAGAAAGGGGGGACCTGCTCCTGCAAATGTCTTATGAGAACAACAATTACCACTAAGTATTTCTCTTCTCTCCAAAGATCCCCATCCCTAAAAGGCTCCAGGGATATCTCTGCAACATAAACAGGAGAATAAAACCTGCAAGAGCCAGTCAGAGCTTTAGTAGACAAGGTTAATGTACCTTGAACAGCAGCATTAAACAACTTTGTTCTTTAAGTGGAGAGCTGAAATACCTACTACATACAGTGTTATTTTTATAGAGGAAGACCATTAAAGCACCTTCCAAAACAAACTAGTGCAGAGAAACATCAAAGAAGCTTCTTCAAAGTAACCTGAAAATACTTGCATTTTGTGCAATCCAGCCCCTGGCCCAAAGAAAGTTCCCAGAAGAGCAAATTGTGAATCTTTTCAGAGGGCAAAGCAAAAAGCTTTGAAGTGAAACATAGCTGAGGAACCCAAAAAATGCGCAAACTTCCTCTTGTCCAGGAAAGGTTTCTGATTGCCTTGAGAGGCACTGCAAAAAATTAATTTTCCAACAGTAACTCGCTGCAAGCAATGAGCTGTGAATAATTTATGATCAAAATCTTGTCTGATGCTGTCAAACCTTGCCTTGTGCTTTCCATTTTCCAACCCAACCTCCTAATCCCATGAGAGAAGAACCACCGAGCACCCCCATTTCCATCATTAAACACCATATCTCAGTCCCTCTGAAGTCCTGCAATGGGAAGATCCCATCCCCAAGGTCCCAGCCAGGTTCAGAGTTGCTTCTTGAGGGACAAAGAAAATGATAGTAAATAAACAGAATGAGTTTTGGAGATGGGCTGGCAGAAGAAGCTGAACTATGGGTCTAAGATGAATGAGGTGACAGGAAAATGGGAGATTCGTGGGGTTTACACATCTCTTGTCCCACTAGCAAAAGTGATATCAGAGCTGTTGCTGTGACGATGGGTAGCCAAGAAGGATCACACTCAAAACCGGTCTTGCTCAGCAAAAATTAAACCATCAGTCACATTTTTCTAACCCAAACTGATAACTGCAGTCCAACTTCTCAGGTAGCTCAAGTATTGCAAAGTGCGAATCAGACCAACGCCAGTGCAAAACCTATCTGCAACCTCAAAGTAGACATTGAGATTGATGATTCCAGCAAAGATCCCACCACAAACTTCACAATGACTTTCTGCAGCTGCTGCTGCAGCCCATAAACACCTCATGGGCAACACTGCAATTTGTAATAGTGCTTTTCTGGGGTGTTTATTTTGAAGATCAAAGCCCACAGGCTTCATCATGCCAATCTCCAGCATTGCAAAAGTCATTGTGCTATGTAAACACAAACAGAAACCTGGCTTTGGGTGGGCTTGAAGGGATTGGTCTAAATGGAAACCTGGCTTTTGGTGGGCTCACAGAAATTGGGCTAACCCAACTGCAGAAACACAGACAAGATGTGCATGGAAGCATGCAAAGTTTTCACCACCCGTGGGAAAGCCCAGAAAACAGAGCAATGCTGCAGCACACCTAATAAAACCCTCTCCTCCCTTAAATCTGCCTCGTTTCTTGCTATATCCTGCTATCACACTTAACAAATTTTCCCTTTGGGAGAGGGAAAGAATTCCCTTTGGAGCTGGCTGTTTTCCTCTTTCCCATATGGCAGATAAATCAGAGCTCCCGACTTGCTGAGCTTTCGTTTCACATCCCTCCCTTGCAGCTCTCCGGTTCCTCCTGGTCTTACCTCATGCCTGAATTTCCTTTGAAAATGCAAAATTCCCAAGGAGAAATGATTTTACAAACCAGAAGACAAAAATAAGGTTTTCCTTGAGGCCTGCCAGGCTTCCTGGTATTGGCAGACAGTTGTTCCCATCCAAGCCCTGAGCCAAGAAGCCAAAGATTGCGATGTGAGCCTCTAGATTAATTGCCTCAATTTAAACATCTTTCATTTCCCCATTTGAAAGCAATTTTTTTACTATATTTCCAGCTTCCATGACAAAAGAGAGGTTTGAGATGTGACACAGTGATTTATACAAGCTCCATCAAGCTGGGGAGTTACAGATAGTTCTGAGCTCCTTTAATTACTCTTAATTACACTGTCTTCTCCATTTACTCTGAATGGTAGACCCTAAGATACATTCAGCCTTGTCTTTACTCAACACAATGAGGCAATTGGAGACAAAAAAAGGACTGGGGTGAGGCAGATGTGCCAAATGTTTTTGCAACTTCGCAGTGACAAAAGGTACAGCCTGGCCTCAACGGTGCATCTCTGTGGAGATAAGGACTTCAGGAGGAGGAAAGCGGAAATAGTTTTGTGCCTGGAAAACGGGAGGACACATTTACAATGCGGAAAATGTCAAGAGGAACCAGGTTATTTCTTAGAAGATATCTTCTGGATAGATGATTTCTAATATTAACCACTCAGAGCAATGCCAGCCTTCTGTTGCAGAAGGTAATTAGGTGGACATCCATCATCACATCTTTCTGTGCCTTTAGTGGGAGGCGTCTGGATTTTGTACTTCTTGCTGAATGGGTTGGGTTTGATCTGCTTGCTGGAGATGATTCCCAAGCCAGGCTGTGCTTGTGTCCTCCACAGACATGTGCTCATTTTCTCCACAGGCTCCAGTTTCCCCCACGGGGAACAACTCAACATGTTCAAAGTACATCACAGAGCACCAAGCCCTTCCACGCATGCACCAGGCAGCTCACATCAAAATACTGATTGAAAAGAGGGCATCAAGGCAGGCAGGATCTCCCCAAGAACAGGTCCTTGTGGAAGCCCCACAAACCCACTTCAAAGTGAACCCAGCCTCTACCTATTGTAGAAAGAGGCAAAACCAGCCTAATGAGAAATTAAGCTGCTTCATCACATCCTTAATCTTGAGGGGTTTGGCCAAGGGAAGGTCACAGGCAAGAAGCAGGGCTGGAAGGGCAGCCTGGGGGAAATAATCCTGCAATAATCTTCCTATTGAGGCTTTTCTGCATTGTAGACCAAATGGAGCTCTTGGGTTTTCCCAAGATGCATCCATCCTAAGTGTTCCCAGTTTAGGAAGAAGTCAGGCACTTATTCGGGATATGGAAGGTGGAATTCTCTTTGCTCTTTTAGGAGGGAAGTTGCAGCCAATGGGGTTTAATTTTCTTCATCACCTGCTGGGTGCCTACAACTTTTGGCACAGATTAAGACATTTGTCACTCTGTCAGGCCCTAATTTTAGCTATTGGGGTTGAGTAAAGGACTATGAGAGCCTTGGTTTCGTGTAGATCTTATTTTAAGCTCTGTGTTTCAGTTATTTTTAGCTGGTGACCATTTCTCCACATCCTACTGATGTGCCAAAAGTTTGCAGTGATAACAGCCCATATTTCAGGGTATTTGTACAAAAATATATCTGTGTTTTCCTCCAGGCTGGCTACGGCTTGTAGGGCTCTTAACAACTTGTTATCAGCACTTGAGCTTTAAATCAGGACTCCCTACACAGCAAATAAAATATAAATCTCCCCCTAAATGCTTAGTGCATCAGGGAAGGCATGATATAATTTGAGTGTACCAGAAAAGAGCATAAATTCCCCCAAATAAAGGCACACGGAGGTCAGGACTCACCACATTCTGCTCGACTAATATATTAAATTACTTTTAGTCAGGCATTAAAAGAGGCTTCCCAAAGTAGGGGTGGAATCAGCATCCCTGGAAGTGGTCAAAACACACATAGATGAGGCCCTTAGTGACATGGTTTAATGGTGGCCTTGGAAGTCATGGGGTAAAGGTGTGAACTTGAAGATCTTAAAGCTCTTTTCCAACCTTGCTGATTCTGTGATTCTAGGATTCTATATATAAAATGCCAAATACATAGAAACCAAAGCAGCCTTACCGTTTGGGGGGTGCTTAGGGAGCTGCAAGTGTGTTCCTGCTGCCCAAAAAATGAGATCTTCTGGGTAGGGATCACAACCTGGGAAAGCAAAGGATGGAATATGTAAGCATTGAGAGAAATGGTGAAATGAGAAGGTGGAATATTAAACAGAGGATGCAGCTTTCTGTATTAGGGATGGTCTTCTGGCAGTGGCAGAAAAACCATGGTGGGCAATGCATTTTTTGCAGGATAGTGAGGAAAACAGGGGGAATCAAGGAAAACATAGGTGGGAATATCCCCTTGAAGGTGAAAGCAGGGCTGATGGCTGAGCTAAATCAGACCCCAGGGTTTTGTCTGGGCAGGTTCGAACATCTCTAAGGAAGGATAACTAATAAATAAGACTTTTAGAGGTCGAACCGAGATGGGTCCAGAAAACAGAGGTGTGCTTGTGGCCAGTCTATCCGCAAAGGATGAAGGGCAATGTCGTCCCGTCCTGTCCTTTTCTGTTCCTGGAGGGTGGTGAATCCCCAGCACAGGATCTCACTGAGGGTTACTGGTACAATCCGGGTCTGAAAAGGAGAGAAAAAGGGAAAAGTAATGAAACAGCATTGCTGTTGGCTGTACCCTGAGTTCACATTGGCTGTTTCCATCCCCCTAGTTAGTTACAATCTTCATTTGAGTGTAAATGTGCTTTTATACTCAAGCTCAGATGGTGCAAATTAGGGAAGAGCCAATAAGTCAAAACCAGGGGAGCTCCTAGATGTTATTTAGTAAGGAAAAGTCTACAGAGGTGTCAGAGATGATTGTGCTTCTACCAAGGATCTGGCCTTTACAGAGGCTAAGGTTGGGATTTAAGCAGATCCAGTGTCAAAATGAAGATGGGCTGAGCAAGGATCAGCACAGCTGTGGGGGTGTTTTGTGTCTGACTGAAAAAAAATGAATGATAGAAAATTCCCCAGATCCCTGAATACACATCAAATCTGGTGAGCCCCACTGATCTCCAATATTCATCTGATAAACTTCCCTCCATATGCATCATCCACAGATATTACCTCTAGGTTACGTGATAAACGTAAGATCTCTGATATATGTCTATCTACTTTGGTATACATCACCTGGTAGAGACGTCCTCAGATCTCTGAGATATGTCTGATATATGTCCCTTGATACATACAATCTCTGTGGTGCTCTCAGATCTTCAGTATACATCTGATACATCTACCTTGATACAAATCACCTCTAGACAGCTCCTCACCAATATACAACTGACACATACATCCCTGATATATGTCACCTGTCTGGAGCATCTCAAATCTCCATTATATATCTCATACATCTAGCATGAATACATCATCTCTAGAGAGCTTCTCAGATCTTCAATATACATCCAATATATCCACCTTAATATATGTAACCTGGTACAGAGCTCCTCAGATTGATTATATATGTCTGGTATATATAAATATACATGATCTGCTGAGCTGCTCAGATTCGAATGTACATCTGATATATGCACCTCCAGATATACATCACCTCCAGAGAGCTCCTCAGGTCTTCAATATACATGTGATATATCTACCATGGCACACACCACCTCCAGAGAGCTTCTCAGATCTCCAAGGTACACCTGAAGGATGCACCTCTGCTACAGGTCACCTGCAGAGAGCTACACCTCTGGGTGTATGGGAGGTCCATGAGAAGCATTTTCCCTGGTTTCAATTCCACCTCAAACCACTTGCAGTAATAACACTGGCACTTTCTGGTGCCCTCCCAGCCTGTGTCCATCATTGCAACCAGGAGTATGGGTCCAAAAGACAGAGGTATATGAGGAAGCTTGTAAAGGAAGAGCTGGAAACCTGGACACCCCTGAGGCCATTGCCCAAGGAGAGATATGAGAGCAAGTGGATGATTTCTAGGCAAAATAGGCAGAAATCCCCAAACATGGAAAACTTGATGAAAGGGGCAAAAGGTCACGGTACCTCTTGACTTCTCGAGCAAGCACAGGTCCTGCCAAGAGGTTTAGAGACCTAATCTGGGTTACACTAAATGCTCAGGAGGGGCTTGAGTCCAGAACTCTTACACTGTAACAGCAGCTGAACTATGAAGCATACTTATGATCAAGAATAAAAAACACTGATGGGTTCGTGTCTTGGAGCATCTTGCAGAGGCTGACACCAAATACATATTGAGGACCTGGGATTCGATTTGCACTGGATTTGTCCTGACAGTGTGATGAAAAAACTCACGATTTACAGCAATCCTTTGTGAAGACATTACCACCCTGTGGGAAAGACAACAGTCATCTGGGCTCACCATGTGAGCAAAGCATCGGTACTGGAGGAAAAGGAACACATAAATAAGGCTCTGCCAGTGCCAGAAGAACTCTGGTAGACTGATTTCCCCCCTTGGAGGTCATGAGGGCTGAGGTCTTAGATGCTGCATGCATATAGGACAAAAGTACAGGCTTGTGCAGCTTTTGCACAAAATATGCCATTTTTGTCCCCATCACAAAGAGCACCACAAGGCAACCCCACCAGGGACATCTCCCTGAACACTCTTGCAGAGGAAGAGAAGCCTTTTTGAGCTAGCACAGACTTCCAGCAACTTCAAAAGGCATCCTTTGAAGTTTAGCAGAGGCCTTTGAAGTCCTCCCGATGCAAAAAGGAATGGAAGAGATGCCTTCTTCAAGATGTTCCACTGTGGGCGACACAAGCCAGCAAGATACACGGTGTCCCAGGCACTCATGGTTACATGAAACAGCTGCCCCAGAGTCATAAATGAGACATCAAACCCAAAAAATGCCCTAATCAATCCCAAAAAATGCCCTAAATCCTCATCTACTTGACCTGAATAACACCCAGTGGCACAGATAGGAACCTCAGCCTGCACCCAGATTGCAAAAAGCCAAGGGCATCCTTGTTAATAAAGATTTAATCAAGTGTAAGGGAATGCTAATAAAGTTGGCTTTTAGCAAAACAAAATCCAGGATTTTTGATAAAGGGCTAGGATTTTAAACCAAGAAGGCTTTTCCCAGCGTGTCACCTTGTTTCCAACATGAGCAGATGATGTTTCCAACCTCATCATCACAATAAATGTCTAATTGTGATCATTATTTAACAAATGTAATGCCAGCTCCTCTGCCTTCAGTGGCAACCACAAATGGTGACATGCCCAGTTAACACTGCTGGGTTTTGCTGAATTATCTTTATACCCCACACTACTCCCAGGAGCAAGCTGCAGTGGCCCCAAATTCTACACCCATGCGGACAACTCAAGAAACCCCGTGCACACGAAAAGGAGGAGAGATGCAGAAATGAATGCTCAAATTTCAGTTTAACTCTTTAAGGAGTTCCAGGGCAGGTTTAGATGGAGCTGAGGAACAATTCTCTCCCCAAAGGGTGCTCAGGCATTGGAAGAAGCTGCCCAGGGCAGTGCTGGAGTCACCATCCCTGGAAGTGTTCACACATTGTGTAGGCAAGGCCCTCAGTGACATGGGTTAGTGGTGGCCTTGGCAGTGCGGGGGAATGGTTGGAGTAGATGATCTTTAAAGACCTGGTTGATTCTATAATTCTATGACCATGACTCCCCAAGCACTTTGGCTGCCATCTGTAATGAGGACTGTTGCAACAAACACCTTGGATTTGCTGGGATTTCCACAGCTTCTGTAGCATCTCCAGCCTCTGAGTAAGGGCTGGGGGTGGATACTGGGCATGCTCAAAGGTGCAAAAAAGCAATATGGCAATTTCATCCTCCTACTTCCCCAGTCCCTCCAGTGATACACTAACTCCATTCTTGCTCAGAGAAGGTGAAAAGCATTCCAGTATCTGAAGAGGGCCTACAAGGATGCTGGAGATGGACTCTTCATTAGGGACTGTAATGACAGGACAAGGGGTGATGGGTTCAAACTGGAACAGAGGAAGTTCAGGTTAGATACAAGGGAGAAATTCTTCCTTGTGAGGATGCTGAGGCACTGGCACAGGTTGCCCAGAGAAGTTGTGGCAGGGGGGTTGGAACTAAATGGTCTTAAGGTCCTTTCAAACCTAATGAATCTGTGATTCTATAATTCCATGAAAACACTGAAGACATTCCCATACACACAAAATACGTCTGTATTCCTGGGAAAGCAAAGCAGTCCTGCTGCAAAACATGGTCCAGGAGAGATGGCGGAGCCCTGCTACAGGCAATTTGCATTATCCAAAGGGAACACGTATTGAAAGATCGGACACTCCCCCCCTTCCCTGGATGCACACATGTGAACACATCTGGATCCAGGGAACAAAAGCGGCTTCGCTACACTGCACCGATAAATAATGGAAAGTCAAAGTGCCCCATGGAAGCAGCACCACACTGCTCAGCCTCAGGCAAGACCGCGGCAGATTTGGTACCCATGAGGTCCAGAACAGTGGGATTAATAACACATCAATTTTAATGCAGGGTGGGTTATGGGGGTTTTTTTCTTCCTTTTTCTTTTTTTTTTCTGCTTCACAAACAGCAAAGTGAATGTTTGAGCATCTCGGCGGGGGGTTAATGAGGACTCTGATTAGTTATTCAGATTTGCCGATGCTGCCTCCATCCATCCTCAGATGGGGGAATAACAGGAAAGGGTTTGCAGAAGAAGCTTTTAAAGACAACCTGCTTGGCTTTCAGCTCAGTTTCAGGGAGCTTATGCTGCAGTGGTCCCCAAAACTGAAACCCTCTGGGGAGGAGAAGCACATTTTCCCATCATTTTGGGGGGAGATGCAAAAAGCTGCTGAGTGCTGGGCCATGCTAAGGGGAAAATAGTTGGATTTGTGGGTTTTTTCTATGTGAAAAACAAATTCTTGGGTGCTTCTAATTAAATTTGTTTGCAATTATGGTCAGAGGTACATGACCAAAAATGATAAATGCATGGATGGATGGTGGCAAGGATGCACAGATGCAAGGATGAATCAATACATGGATGTAAAGATGCAAGGATGAAAGGATGGAAGGAAGGATGGACCATCCCATAAGCCACCACCGGGCTGCAAAAAACTTCAACATCTTCCACTGCTGCAGTATTTCACACAGCATCCCATAAAAGTCTAATAGAGTGTTTTGTGCCCTTGTGCAAAAGCAAGGAGCTCACTTCACTGCTCCTCTCCCCAGGAATTTTTGAAGCAGGCTGAGCTCACCCACTGCTGGTGTATTTGGGGTTTATTTCTAGACTGAGGCTTTTGTTCTTCACCTGCAGGTATCCAAATCTTCATATTGGCAGGTATCCAACGATGCTGCAAAGAAGCTGAAAGGATGGAGCCAGAGCAGCATTTCATGGCACTGCAAAGGAGTTCTCAAAAAGACACAGCATCATTTTAGCATTCACTTGAGGATTCATTATCTCTTCATCAAGAAGAAATACTTTAAGGATGGACAGGGTGCTGCAGCACTCCCTTGACAGTGAATTCATCCCAGCAATGAACATCAGCCCTGGTTAGGTCTAGAGACTCCGTTGGTTTGAGCATCCCTCAGCTCTGTTCAATAGGGATTTGGGGGATAACTCCCTGGCCTGCTGAGATCTCAAAAGAAAGACAAACTGGAGTTATCCATTGGATTTTGCAAACACTGGGGCTCTCCATCCCCAACAGGCTCTTTTCCCTGGGAACGTCTCCCATATGCTTCATCAACAGTGCATTAATTGTTCTGAATTAACAGCTCCTGCTGGAGGAGCAAACAAGCAATTTGCAACCTTAAGATAACGCCCAACTTATCTCAAGTGATTTAAGTTTGGTTTGCCCTGAGGGGAAATCTCGCCTGTCTGGCTGGGAATGCACCCCTCAAAGCTTGGCTAAAATCACACCTTCCAAATGTTCAAGGTGGAGAGATTTGGGGTTTAAATTGGCACTTTCACCACTTCAATTCCTTTCCTTTCTAATATCACCCAAGGTGTGGGATTCAAGAAGGAATGCCCACCCCTATCTCCTTGCTCTTACATGCCTGGTTTCAACAGGAACCAACAGTTCCTGTGAAAAGGACTCTATGGAAATGCTATTTCTCCTACAAGAATGCATAAATGCTTTGGAAATGCAAGTAAAGCTTTCTACAATTACAACCAAGTGCCTGCTGCCAGATCAACTGGAAACTCCCCTTGTCACCCCAGTCAAGGTTGAGTTGGGACCCACTGTCCATTGATCCCCAACAGCTTTCCAAAAGCATCAAGCCTGGGTCCCATCAGATGACCAGAGTTATGGATGAAGTCGCAGTCCTCCAGCAAGGTCTCCTGCTGAAGTCAGGAGAGTCTGCCTCCATTTTACAGGGGAAAAGGGTTTAATTGTGCCCTAAAGACATTAAGAAAGGACATCAAAATGCAGTGATGCATCCTTCCATGATGGGAGGCACCTCCAAAATACAGGTCCCACACTGGGAGCCATGGGCAGCCCTGGATCCCCATGGCGAAGCCGCACAACCTGACTACCTCCTGACACATACAGAAAGTAAAAGGAGAAGCTATAAACCACTTTGGCACCCTCCCTGGACATGGCTGCCCTGGATAAAAGACCAAGATTCAAGGGATGCAGCCTGACACCACAAAATTCCCAGCGCATCCTGTTACGCAGATTAATCCTTCTGATGGAGAATTACAATTAGGGCTCGGTCTTAAGGAGATATCAGCAATCAGATATCTTATCAAATGCCACCTCAATTATTCAAACAATCCCTGGCTCTTAGATGTGGGTGCTGTTTAGGGAGAGCGGTCCGATTAATGTGCTGACACTTCCCCGTCACGTCCGACACCCTCAACTTCATGTCTGATTGCGGAATTTGCATTCAATTTAATTTTTCCTCTTCCATCTGGAGTAAATGAATAATCTGAGCACCTACCCCAGCCTTAATTACATTTGTTAAATTAAAAACCCGGGATGGGAGACATTTAAATGCATGGCGCTCCGTGGCCAGACAAACCTGCACATTCAACCCGCCAGCTCCTGCTCCAATTCCTCTTCCTTCCCCACAGCCAGGCATCAAAGCAATTGCAACTAGAAAACAAAAATTCTTTCTAAACGACGAAACAATAGATGATCTTTTGACATTTCCAGCGCTGTTTGCAGGGGAATGAGATAAAATGTAATAAATTCATATACTTCTGTGTGTTTCTTGGCTCCAGCAGCTAAAATTTCCATCTCTTTATGCAGGAGTCCTGGGGAGCAGAAATCCTTGATAATGCCAAACAATTCGACACTTTATTTTCTCTTTACTCTGCACCACGCAAAACACAGGCTTCAAGCTGCCAGCTGCTGGGAGTGAAACCAGATGCCACATCCCTTTTCCATATGGAAACAGAAATCGCCCCATCTCAGGGCGTGCATGTGTTCCCCTTTGTCACAGCCCTCCGTGACCACAGGGCTGCTACCGGCATGCAGTAAAGCCTCTTCCCAATAGTAAACCAACGTATTTCAAGGGTGCAACTGTCATTTTTTACACATTTTTACACTCAACCTGGTTCAGGCCAGAACCTGGCACCACCAGCCCTAGAGAACAGCAGAGACGATGCTGTAGTTGAGAAGGCACAAGTACAACTAAGAGAGCACAGATATATCTGGTTGGTTATACTGCAGACATGGGGATAGCACCATGTGGAATAAATGGATATAAGGAAGAAATTCTTTCCTGTTAGGGTGCTGAGGCACTGGAATGGGTTGCCCAGGGAGGTTGTGAGTGCTCCATCCCTGGCAGTGTTAAGGCCAGGTTGGATGAAGCCTTGGGTGGCATGGTTTAGGGTGCGGTGTCCCTGCTTATGGCAAGGGGGTTGGAACTGGATGATCTTAAGGTCCTTTCCAACCCTAACTATTCTATGATTCTATGACTCTAGGAAACCACCAAATTCCCTAATTTCAATATTAAAAGATAGCGAGGAGTGGAAATAAAACCACTGGACTTGACTTTTTTAATATAAATCGCTTTGCAGAAGCTTGCTCAATTCCCTTTCTTTTGGAGAAGATGAAACTTAAAAGGCTGGAATTAATAGCTGGACTCAAGGTGGTGGTGGAGAAAATAGCTTTTCCCTTTGCCCGAGTGTGCTCGCAACTCAGGTGACATTACTGCACTCCAGGAAAGGTGGATTGGACTCCCCACCCCCTAGAAGATCCACTCGGATGGGTGTAAAAGAGCATCCCCCCCAGGCACAGCAGCAGGATTTGGCCATCAGAGATATCCCCTCTAAGTTGAAGGCTCGGATGCTGTCTGATGGACACTGTGGTTTCTCATCCTTCCTGGCTTTCTTCTGCTCTGTTCTGAGTTAACAGTTATGGTGCCGGAGGAGGAAACATCATGTTTTAGCAATGAGGTCCCCAGCGAGGCTGTTGAAAAATTAATTAGTGCCATGAACATATTACTGATGAATAGTAATTTTAGCTTTTGTATCTACTTCTACACCATCATTACCACAGCTTTTCTAGGGTCCTGCCAGCCAACAAGAACCTCATGTGGAGCATACCAAAAAATTGTTGCCTGTGTCTCCTGGAAATACCTTATTCGACAACAAATACACACATCAATGTGTTTTCAGTTGAGCTTCAGATAAATTAAGGTTGTATTTGCTGAGCTGGTTGGAAGGTAGGAACCTGCTCTGCTCACTGAGTAGGTTCCCATCATCCCAAAACTGCAGGTGTTCAAGTATAAGCCTGGCTAGACATGCCATGGTTCTTATACAAGGTAGGTGTTGTGGCATGGAGGGGGATGTGGATCCTAGCTTCATCCCAGACGGAGGACAGAGGTCCTCCTTCCACTGATCCAGGGGTGGAGATCCCCAGCCCCAAGGATGGAGAACCTTCAAGGATGGAGAACCCTCATCCTCAAAGACTGAGATCCCTGAAGAACCTCTTAAATGCAAGTACAAAGATCCGCTCAACCCTGAGGATGTAGATCCCCAAAATCCAAGGACCTTCACAACCCTAAGGGTGGAGATTCCCCACATTCCAAGGATGGAGATCTCCCAAACCAAGCAGGAAGACCTTCCAAGGAGAAAGAGATCCCCTCCAGCCATACGGATGAAGATCTCCCCAGACACTAAAGATGGAGACCCCACCTTCCCCAATCCCAAGGAGTGCAATCACCCCCTGGCACCTCGGTAGCTGGATTCCTCACCCAACACTGCACCACGCAGGACCTGGGGGCATCACGCTGGTCTGGTGGTGCCCCCAACCTCCAAATTGCAACTCTAAATGAGCCACCATCCTGTTCTAAAGCAGCAGGGACCAAGGAGCCTCGCTGCATCAGCTGCTTTCAGGTGGATGGTGAAGCTGAAGGGAATTTGCAGGGACATCTGGAATATATTAATTTTATGGCATGTTTCATATCACAGACAGGTACTTTGAAGCAGTTAAGTAGTAGCAGGGCAGCACGTCCCCATGGGTGGGCTGCGGTTTGTGCTTTCAGCCCGAGCTGCCCCACCATGACAAAGGGGCTGGAGAGATGGAGCTGACATTTTCCAAACACAGTTTTGTGCCTCTGGGAGCAAATCCAGTGAGAAATTCCAACCCAAAAGGCCAAGAAAAGAAATAATTAAATAAAGAAAGAAACCAACCCCACGTCTAAGTGATGTTGATCCCCACATCAGGCTCTTAACAGTCCCATCACAAATTGTAAATGACTCAGATAAATTAGATGGCTTAGCAGCTGTGAGGAAAGGCCCTTCTGAAGATTCATTTGTTTCACAGCACAGAAATTAGTCGGGAATTTAAAATCTTTTCAGCAGCTTGACGCTGATACCCTGCCAAAGACCACATGTTGCTGCTAGCACAGCCCTGGGATGCAGCTGGTCCCCGCTAGGAAAAATCCTCCCGGAGCATCCGAAAGCAATGGAGAAGTGTGAAAATAGGAAGATTTGACCCAAAACACCACCATGGTGAGGGAAAGTAAGTGACTGAGCTGCAATTAAAGAAACAAAAACAGGGGGACAGTAACATGGGGATAGGTCAGAGCAGCGGAAGAAGATGCAGTTGCACCCTGGGTGCAGTGAGATGCAGCAACTTACCTGATGGCTCCCCACAATGGATGACAAACCTGCAGCATCCCTGCTTTTCTAATGCTTCCAGGTAGGGAAACACCAGGACCATGCTGTGCTCACTGCAGATGCCCTTTCTCAGATGTTAATGCATGAAATTAATGTGTTAAACCTCCCTGTATTCAGAGGCTTCCCTGCTCCCCACCTACATCCCTCTTAGCTCATGAAAAATTGAGGGCTTTTTTATCACCTTCAGACACTATTTTGCAGGTAGCAGCATCTCAAACCCCCTTTTAGTGGGAGTTCAGAGGTATAAAAGATGCAAAACACCCCTAAATTATTCACACACCATTCCAATCAAAGCCCTGTTACGGGATACACAGAAGGATCTGGAGACAGAGCCATGACCCTGGGATGTCTCTTCATCATTGTTCAATAGAAAAACCCTTCCTGCATTTACCGGGGAGAAGGGGATGGGCAAGAGGATAAAATAAAAAGATTCCCCTGTGGAAGAAGGGCTGAAGGGCAAGGAAATACAAGGAGCTTCCATATGCTCTTCAGGTGCACCCAACCCGAGCAACCCAGTTGCATTTGCCCTGTGGCAACACTGAAGCTTTCCAAAACTTCTGCAGGGCCAGAGGAGCAAAATTAAAGTGGAGCACAGGAAGAGACATTGCAAAGCAAGAAACTCTACCCTGGTAGGAAGGGATAGAAGGAATCAAAAAGGTAAAAAATTAATAAGAAACTCAGGCGTGATTTTGCATTTCAAATACAGGAGGTTTTCAGTAAGGAAAAACCCTGCAAGACCTTTTTTCTTCCAGTTTCTGTTCTTTGTTTTGTTCCTTGCTGTTTCACTGAGCACCCAGCTGCTCCCAAGCTGGGATTTCCATTTCTCTGGCTGCTCACTGGGGCAAAACCCCAACAACCCAGTGCAAAAAAACCCCAAAATAAACCACAATCCCCCCCCCAAAAGTAGGACACCAAGTGACTGCTCATTCCAAACTCAGCTTGATGCTCACTAATTACCCAATAATAGTATTTATATGCTGCTGGCACACTCGGAAATGCAGCTCCTAATAACCGAGGTCCACATCAATATTAATGTCCCGGCTTGACTCTCGATACCCGACAAGAGACAAAGAAACATCACAGCAAAGTGAAAAGAGGGGTAGAAAATGAATTTTTAAAGGATTTTCCTGTGTTTGGCAAGAAGAGAGTGCTTGAGATTAAATGATGGGATCCCCCCTTGGCCTGTATCAGCAATAAAAGCGAATATGAACTCTAAATTCCCATCTCGGGCACAGACTCTTCCTGTAACAGAACATTTTTCACCATCCATAAGCCCTTCCCAAAGTTTGAGTTTCTCCATAGGAAGGAGCAGGCTGGAAACTGTTCTTTTCTTCTCATGGGAATAGATTTCCAGAATTTGGGGCTTTCCCCTTACCTCAGTTACTCCATGACAACTGGCTTCAACTATTCATCCCTGCAAACCTCAGTCAACTTCTGGCTGCTCATGCCAAAACCCAGCTTTTAGCTTGACTCAGCAAGAAATGCGGCTGGAAATGACCTCCTGAGAAGCATTTGATGCTTCAAACCTTGTGCAAAGTGGGAATCACCCCCCTCAAAATTCAGCAATACTATATCATGAACACTTGCAGTAACGTGGTGCTGTAGAGCCTGATGTGGGTTGCAAACATGCCCCAGCACCACTCCGTAATTCCATTACAAACCTCTTTTCTCCATAATTTCTATGCAGAGACACTTGGCACACCAGGAGCATTTAGGCTGAGTTTAAATGGAGTTAATAAACTATTAATAGCCTGCAGTAAGGCTCTGATAGATTTGAGCTGCATGTGATCGGTGCTCCTCGGTACAAGGTGCTATTACTGATGTTTGTGCTCATGAGAAAAATCACAGAGGTCTCCCATGAAAAATGCAGTTCCAGGAAATCTGATGTTTCTTGTGGAAAGACAAGGATTCTCAGGATTCCTTTTTTCCATCAAAATGAAATCTTGCCATTTGAGATTAAGTGTGGACATGGCATTTATCCTGTGCAGTGCTGGTAATCTGCACTGTCGACCCATTAATTCATGTTGATTAATATTCAAAGAATATGAAAGGAAGCCATAAAGTTCAAGTCCAGGAACTCATCACTAGCTTGTTCCCAGATCTTTTGGTACTTCCATTTCTACGGAAGTTGAGAATTTCCCTATTTTTAGACAAATTCCAAGCAAGAAAAAGGCAAATTCTGGAAAGATCTTAGAATCACAGAAAGGTTAGGAAAGACCTTAAGATCATCTATGCCATGGGGGGTTGGAACATCTGACACAGATTTATTGGAGCAGCTATTAAAAACCAGCATTGACCATTCAGAGAAGAGCCAACCTTGCACTGATGACAAAATCAATGAGAAACACCTTGACCCTTCAAAGAAAACTCAGCCCTGCTTTGATGACTCCAACAGACAACAAGTAACATACTGACTCTTCAGAGAAGAGCCAGCCCTGCACTGATTACTACAATGGCAATGAGCAATGTGCTGACCCTTCAGAGAAGAGCCGACTTAGTGTTGATGACTACACTATGCAGAAGCAGGACTCAAGCCAGCTGCCTGAAGACTGCCATAAAAATCAAATGTTGCTATAAAGTGACTTCAGATATTGCAAGAAATCCCCAGAAAGAGACCTATTTATAACCTCATTTGGCAATCTGGGCTGGAAAGAGCACTCTGTAATTGTAGCCTGGCCATCAATTCTGGTCGAACTTGAGAAGATCTTTCTAAAGGGCCATTGAGTGACCCAGTGAAAATGGCAATTTTTCAAGCAGAAATTTTCTCAAAGCTTAAATCACCTCTTCATTAAATATTTCTTAGTCCTAACTTGTGGAAAGAGGCCTTGAGGCCTACTCTAAGAGGAGCCATCAATGAGAAGTCAGAAGGTAGAAATGAGCCTTTCCAGGGAAAGGAAAAAAAATAGGATTTCCACTCAAGAGATGCTGATGGGCACCACTGGAGGACCCAAAACCAAACCCCAAAAAAGGAGTTTTCTTGTCTTCCTTATTGGGTTGATGGAAGCTTCATCATGAGAAGAAGCAAAAGCTTCTTCCAACTTCTCTGGCTGTAGATGCTCATCACCTTTTGGGCATTGACAAATGCTGTTTCTCCAACCAAAGCCGTATCAACTCACAAGAAGACCCTTCCTCACCAACCTCCAACCATGACAAGTGAAAAGGGAGTGCCTTGCTTCAACCCCTCCATCAGCACCAGAGAAAACATCCAGATCCCTGCAGTGTGCAAATCCCTCCTTGCCTTTCCCCTCCCTGATGGCTGCTTTCCCTCTAGGAACCTCCAAGATGCCCAATACTTGGCCAAAATCATGACCTACCAAAAAGAAAAATAACCAAAATCAAACGAGAAATGGAAACAATTAATGAATTTGGAACCAATTCAAGTCAACACACTGCACAATCAACTTGCCACGTGGCCTCCTGTGCCTGATACAGCTGCTTTATCAGCACTTAATGTTGGTCCCATTTTATTTACCATGGAATGGGAGCTGCGAGGACTGGGATAAATAAGAGTAAAAGCGATTCTGAGGGTCGCTGCAGCTTTTCAAGTCTCCATTGAGATATTATTGGCTGATCTCCTGCACAGCTGCTCCCTGCTGAATAGACACATCCTACCTCCAGCACAGTTGGCCATCAACCAGTGTGGGAATAAATGCAAGCTTGGGGCTTTCCCTTTTCAGTTGATGTGACTTTGTTGGGGATTTTTATATCTGGGGGGTGAAGAATAAGTGGTGCTTTATCCAATCATGGAATCTTAGAATCAACTAGATTGGAGAAGACCTTTAAAACCATCAAGTCCATACCTTTACCCACCAAGGCCACCACTAAACTGTGCCACAAAGGGCCTTGTCTACACAGTTTGTGAACACTTCCAAGGATGGTGATTCCACCCTGAGCAGCCTGCTCCAATGCCTGAGCACCCTTTGGGGAAGGAATTTTCCTTAATATCCAGTCTAAACCTCCCCTGGTGCAGCTTGAGGCCGTTTCCTCTTATTCTTGCTACCTGGGAGAAGACAAACCAGCTTCTTCATTGTCTCCAGTGGGCAGCTGGAGGGGATCCAGCATGGTGACCACCATCCCATGGTAAAACAAGTCACAAACCTCTAATTCCAAAACTGGGGGGGAGGGGGGGGGG
>NDXB01011709.1:10611-30490 GCA_002631895.1 Agapornis roseicollis | reverse complement strand
AAAACACAAAAACCGAAAGGGAGGGGGGGGGGGGGGGGGGGGGGGAATATTTAATTTCCTCACTGATAAATTCTCCTTTTTCCAAAGCACTAATCCAGAACAGAGAAAAAGATGAAGTTCTAAATGCCTCAATGAAATTTGATTTTTGGTTTGAATCAACAGCTTCACACGGTGCCATTTTAATGCTATTTTATGTTGAAATGTCAATTGGAAACTAACATTTAAAAATGTCAAAACATTTCACGGCTGCAGACAGAACTGATAGGGTTTTTTTTTTGCTTCCATGTGTCCACACAGAAAACGCTTTTGGAATTTTACTGTGGAAAAAAATAAATAAATTAAATATCTATATTCAATATTTTGACTTCTTGGAATGAAAACAGAGTTAAACCATAATATTTCCTACAGGATGCAAACAATATTTTCTGACAAGCTGTAATCATCAAAAAGTAATCTGAACCAACAGTTTGCTACCCAGTCTGTTACAGCTACAAGATGAGCAATGGCGAATTTTGTTACTGTAGGCACTCTGAACCCTTTTTTTCCCCTACGTATTTCCATATTTCCACAGTTTTTCTCACTTCTCATATCCAACAGGATAAAAATCAGGGTGCACAATACCTGTTTCACCATCAGAAACATTTCCAGTGCACTGATTTGCCTTACCAGTGGAGAAAAGCTTGGAAAAAAGATGGTTTTATAGAACCATGGAATGGTTTGAGTTGGAAAAGCCTTTGAGATCACCCAGTCCCAACCCCCTAGACCAGGCTGCTCCAAGCCCAGTCCAGCCTGGCCTTGAACACTGCTCCTTTAGAAGAGGTAGCAAGTGATTTTTGGTGGATTTTCACTGTATTTTCCATTAATGACACCACCTTCTTCATCACTTTGGAGAATATGTGGGGGAAACAGGACTGGGAGGTTTTGCTCCTATGGCTGCAAGCAGCACATACACGGTGGGGGGGTGGGGTTTATCCAATATAAACACTATTTTCCAGTGATCTCACCTTTATAATTCCTGCCTTGGCCATGCATTGATTTTCCTGGTTCCAGGAGCAGGGTGAAAAAAGGCAGCGGTGCAAATTGGGATAAAAACCAGTGCATTTGGAGCCGTCGCTGGGCTGTAAAACAAGTTTTTCATCCCGAAGCCCTCCATCACCTTTGCATCTCCCCCAAATTTCTCCTTTTCTCTTCTTTTCCCTATGCCCAGGCTACAGCCCCGCATGGGGAATAAGCACAATTATCTTGTCTCACCACATTTTTCCAGCCCTGCCTGAGGTTTAATTAAAGCCAAGCAGAAAAACACAGAGGAGAAGCGCTCTGTTCCCATATCACCCCACTGCATGTGATGGGGAGGGGAGCAAAACCAGGGAAAAACAAATAGGAAAAGCATAAAAACCTTAATTGTAGACTTTTTAATGCATCAAATCTTCATGGATATTGCTCCTTTATCATTTTTCCTTTAAAATATATACAGAGAAATAAATATATGGGTAGGTCTGCGCACATATATGCATATATACGTACACCAAGATCCTCATGCACCCTCTCCCTGTAAAATATATATATATATAAAAGGTACTCTAATCCCCTGTAATCTCCTTGAATTACACCTAAACCACCCTCCTTGCAGGTGACCTTTCCGCAAAAGGCTGTTTCTATGCCAACAGCATTGTTTGAGTCGGGCAAGAGCGAAAATATGGCACAATAATCTTCCATTTTGGTTTAATTCGGTGTTGTCACCAATTGCCAGGAGCTGGTTGATGCTTGAAATAGGAAAAAAAAACATATTAAGAAATAATTAATAGACACAAGGGTTGACTATTAGGTGGAGAACATGGTAGGCTTGAAGCAATTGAGATTTTGCTACTGTTTTGGGAGGAAATTCCCCTCATTTTGGGGTCTAGAAGTAAAATCATAGTGTCTTAAAGCCCTTTTTCACCTTAAAATGTGCATTTCCATCTCATCCTGAAAATGACACCTGGGAGCATCGGTTCCTACCGAAAACTCCAGGTAGGTAACACTGAACATCTCCCTTTTTTCCCATTTTCACTGATTTTCAGCAAATTACAGCAAGGAGCTTGTTAGCAATGGAAACACAAATAAGTTACAGTGAACAGCAGATCTGAACTTGGATAAAAAGCTGGTCTGGGTCTGGATAATGAGACTTTGAGAGATTTCTCCTTACTTCCTTGAGTTCCTGGACTTCCAACTCAACCCATAAAGCCACAAGCAAAACTGGAACAGTTAAGAATGAAACAGAGAAGGGAAAATGTGATTTTTCCAGCACAAATGATCTATTTTCAATTGTTTCGGGGTTGTTCGGGTGTGTTTTAGAGAGTGGCACAAGGACTGGTGGCCCACTGGGTTACAACATCCCCCAAAATGCCTTTTTAGTGCCCATTGTGAGAGGGACATCATCCAAATTCCTGATTTCGGGGGGTTTTATTGTCAGGCAGGGATGTATTTTTGCTTTTCTGCTGACCCGACCCAAACACCTTCACACGTCTCGGGAGGAAGGATATTTCCCGACGGCTCCATCTCACAAGGCGCCAAACTAAGAGGATAAAAATAGTGGTTGCCATGGGAACATAAACTCCAGAGTTTGAAAACACCAGAATTAAACTTTGCTCTAATTTTGGTCCTTAAACCCCATTTGCATCCATGTTTCGGGTGGGTTGAAGGTTTGGGAGCAAAACTGTGGATTTTAAGCACCCAAGCAAGGTTTAACAGCCTTACAGATGTTTCCCCAAAACAGGAATAAGTTAATTTCAATTATTTATATTTTTTAACAAAAAATAAGGATTAATCCCAGCTTGTGGAATCACTGCTCACCCTCCGGCCTTGGAGCCATTGCTCTGCATCAGCTCCAGGGATGCATACAGGGCGAAGAGATCCTATACGGATTTTGGCATGTTATTCAGGAAAACCACTCATGAGACTTAATATTATTGGCTCAAAATACACCATGATCACTTAACAAACACTATTACCAGAATAAAGCCCCAGCACTAACGATGCTCAGCCAGAACATCCCCTTTCCTGGCAGCATCAATAGCTTCCAACAAGCTTAAAGCAACTTTTGGAGTTGGCATCTTCAAAACTGCTAAGCCCAAGCAGGGAAAAAACACTCTCAAAGGAAAATAATCATTTTTCACTTGATAATAAGCAATGGGAATGGGCAGCAGGTCACCTAAAATGAGCTAAAGAGTAATAACAGGATTATGAATTGAAAGAAACATGTGTAATCCATCTGTGCAAAGGTGCATTCCCATCATTAAAGTTGAGTTTCCAAAGTAAAACAGAAGAGGGAATTCCTCGCATACAAAGGCCACTGACTCAATGGAACTACTTTGTTGGTGACACAATACACCAGCACCTGAAGAACTCTGCATGTTTGAAGGTTCAGGCCACTGGTTTTGAAACCACTCCCAGTCCCAGGCAATAAGACTCCAGGTGACAGAGATAATATGGCACCCTGTTGCTTCTACAAATAACTATTCCCATTGCCCTTTACTCCCAAATTGGGGTGGTTTTTGTGTAATTTAATTCTAGAGCAACCAAGCCACAATCCTGCTGGATTTTAAGGGGAAATCTCTGCTGTTTGGGGGTATTTGTGGATGTTAGCGGGATGATGTTTCACTGGGCACAGAAGCAACCGCAGGAATTCACTTACCGAGGTGGTGCTTCCTTGTGCCGTGATATCCCTTCCCCCAAAAAAACCCAGGATGTGGGGAGAAAAGAGCCTCTGTGTCCAAAAAGGGTAAATTCACCCCAAATTCCTTGCTGAGAGAGGAGGCCTGGTTGCTTGCATGCCTCTGCAAAAACTCTAGAAATAAAAACAGCGAGGAAAACCAAAAGAAAATCAAGCAAAAATAGGGAAGGAAAAGCAAAAGAAAATCAAGGAAAAAAAAGCAAAAGAAAATCAAGGAAAAAAAAAATTGAGTGAGGAAAAAAAACAGGGAAGGAAAAGCAAAAAAAAGAGGGAGGAAAAGGCAAAAAGGCAGGCGAAAAGAAAAGAGGAAAAGAAAAAGAAAAGCAAAACCCAAAAAAAGGCAAGTGAAAACCAAGCATATTGGAGCAGTTTGGGGGAAAAAGGCTGGAATCAGCTTCGTGGAGCTGCTTTCCCGTCGCCCCATAATCCCTCGCTGTCCCCCAGTGAGCTTGTGCAAACAGATGTGAGCGGCCGCGCTCCGGCCACGCTCCTCTGAGCTGGGACTTTAAATAAATAAGTTAAAGCTGCTGCAGGCAAGGGGCAGGGGGAGAGGCTGCACCCGCATCCCTGAGCCAGCTGGGAATGTGCATTCTGGCTATGCTGGGAGGCGGATTTGGGGGATCTGTTGCTCCCCAGTGTCTAAAAATCCAATTTTCTGGCTAGCACACGTAAGAGAAACTCTGGTTTTGAAGGCACAGGAAGCGCTGGGAATGGACTGAACATAACACAGGGCATATCCAGAATTAATCTCTCCTCTTTTTAGTAATGGGGCCAGAAAATTCCAGGTCTGGCAGAGAGAGGGGAGGAGCCACAAGGCCACCTAATTCCATTACCTATTATCTAATATCTATTACATGTTATAAATTATATATGTTTCTATTTATGATGTTTACAATATATGTTACATATATGTTATATATGCCATGTTTTATAACTTACCTGTTGCATGGTATATATGTTACAATATAGGAGAATAATATATATTAGTTATTATTCTATTAGTATATTCTACATTAATCCCCTATAATACCTATTTGCTATGCCATGCCATATAACATATAAGGGAACAATCAATTATTTATTCTCTATCATTCCAATATATAGTAATATATATGATAAAATTGGAATAATATTTAATATTTTATGTATTATTCCAATATATATTACCACATTATGTGAGATATATATGGTATGAGATATATATGGTATGATATATATGGCTTGATATATGATAGGATAGGATATATGATAAGAGATATACAATATAAGCATATTACATGATATATAGAAACAATAAATAATACCTATTATTTCCATATACAGAAATATTTATAATGGGAATAATACACCCATTTGCAACCCCTGCCACCAAAATTGCCTCTTTTTCCCCCAAAATCCTCCACTGCATCATTCCAGGGATGCTTTCAGCGCTCCAAAATGATTCAGAGGCTCCCAATGGCTAAAAATCCCCAAAAGATTTCCCTCATTGATCACCACACATATGAAAAGGAGATGGAATTTGGTGCCTTTTCCCACACGGAGTTTTTACCTGGGCCTGTTTTTCAGCCCTTCCCAAACAAAAACCAAGCCAATAAAGTGAAGATGAAAATATATTCATTACGATTGATATCACTCATTAAAACTGGCTGTGGAGGAAAGCAGTAAGAGAAGTAAGGGGGGAAAATGCAAATGCTTCTGCATGAAAAGAGGATATCTCCCTAATCGCCCCAATCAAACGCCAGAGCAATTACGTGTGGCCAACCCAACGGGTTAAAATTATCCTCTTCATCTCTGGACACAGTGAGGAGCCGAAGAAATGTTTCATTTTAATAAAAATGAAATCTGGACCCTGCAGAAACCAGCTTCACTAATGACGTGTTTACACAGAAAAAGACAATTTCTATTTAATGGTGATTACTAGCGAGAAGAAATTAAACTTCCTGGAGTATATGGGTTAGAGATAATGGGAAGAAAGGAAAGTTATTGAGGGTGTGTAAATCAGGAGAGCTGCAGATGGGGGGCTCAAGCCACACGTGCTGCTCGCTGGGAGCACACAGCCCTGCTCCTGCATGAGTCTTGGCATGCAAAAAACATGTATGCTCTGCTATGAGGATGCTTATGCACACGACTATGCCTGCATATGTATAATATACATATATACACACACATATATATACACACATGCATATCTGCTTTGCTTTTAGCCAATGCCTTTGTTTTGGTCCTCTGATAGAATCATGGAATGCTTTGGGTTGGAAGGGACCTTAAAGCTCATCCAGTTCCAACTCCTGCCACGGGGGTCTCCCCCCACCCTGTAGGAGTGCAGCCCATGCACACGTAGGAAAGCATGTACATTAACATATGTGCCAACAGGGACATGTACAAATGCACACATGAACATGAAAATGCACACGCATGGGAGGTCTCGTACCAAAACATGCATGGTTTTTACATGCCAAGCTTGCCACATCCCAACAGTGATGCTCCCAGATGCCTGGGGTGATTATTCTGCTCCTGGAATTGTGCAAAATAGGGTTTGGTCATGGAGTGGCACCAAAATTAAGGGGTTTTTTTTGTCAGATTGCTGATGTTGAGCCTTCCTATGAATTTCTTTTTAATTATTCTTTTTCCAGGCTGAAAATTAATGTATTTTGTCCTAAGAAAGCCAAGCTCAGAGGTCTTTTTGCAACCAGCTCCTGCAGAGGCTGAGCTAAATTTTGGGGTTCCTCTTTGTGCCAAGGCCATTCCCATCCCACGCCGACCTGTGCAAACCCATCCCGGGGCAAAATCATTTCAACGTCAGGCTTTAATGTCTGCTCCTTTATAAAGCAGAGCAAACATCTGCAGAACAAGCCCAGATGTGAGTCGTTCTCTCCCTGCTCATTCCCCCCCCCAGTTCAGGAATTTCAGCTCCAAGGCACATAATAAGGCAGTGTCTGGGATGGTTTAATAATAGTAAAATTAGAATTGTTACCGAAGCGTAATGAAGGAGGTTTGCAAAAAGAAAACCAACCCCAAGCCCGAGCTGAAGTCCCTGGGGAACAGTTGGTTCAGAGGAACAGTAAACAACGTGCAGAAATGCAACTTAATTATCTTTACAACCAGAGAACGCAACCGGCTGCAGCAGCTTTCAAGGGATGCAGGAGCAGGGAGGTGTGTGCAGCGCCACACCACAGCCAGAGCATCCCCAGAACACTGGGAAAACCACTTCGTTTTAGTGGAGTTTTGCTTGAGTTTTAAGATTTGCCGCCCATCTACCATGAAAAAACACTGAAGAAAACCTGGGATTTCACAGTAAAAATACCCAAATTCAGCTCTTCACCCAATGCTCTGCAAGCTCCAGATACAGGCTGAGGCTCTTAGGAAGCACAAACCCCTTTCCTTTCTTTTTCCATCAGCTCAAACTAAAATATCCAGCCAAAGCTAGATGAAAAGCAGGAATACACCATAGGAAGGAGAGTTTGGTTGGTGCAAGAGCTGTTCAGAGGATGCCAGGATGCAGCAGCTCCGCTGCAGCAGCTGGAAACATATTTGCATTTATACATATTTTTATATATTTACATATGTATGGGTATGTACATATATAGGCTGGAAATTGTGTTACTTTAAACTGAGGATGCTGGTGGGGATGCTGGCCAGAGCAAAGCGAGGTTTAAAATCAAAGCATGGGAATGGCTAGGATTAAACCATGGATGCTGGCTAAAATCAAACCAAGGATGCCAGGTTAGCTTCTGGAGCTTCTCTCTCCTCTTCTCTGCCTGTCTGAGACCATACCTCCCAAAACTAGCAGTGAGAGCTGGGCTGGTTCAGCCTGGAGAAGAAGGCTCCTTAGGGGAAACCTTAGCACAGCTCCAGTGCCTAAAGGGGCTGCAGGAAACCTGGAGAGGGGCTTTGGACAAGGGCCTGCAGGGACAGGCCAAGGGGAATGGCTTGAACCTGCCCGAACAGGGGAGACTGAGCTGAGCTCTTAGGCAGAAGCTGTTCCCTGTGAGGGTGCTGAGGCGCTGGCCCAGGGTGCCCACAGAAGCTGTGGCTGCCCCATCCCTGGCAGTATTGAAGGCCAGGTTGGACACAGGGGCTTGGAGCAAGCTGCTCCAGTGGAAGGGGTCCCTGCCCATGGCAGGGGTTGGAGGTGATGAGCTTTAAGGTCTCTTCCAACCCAAACCAGTCTGGGATTCTATCAGAGGACCAAAACAAAGGCACTGGCTAAAAAGCAAAGCTCAGCAACGCTCTTTTCTGATCCAGCTTTCTGAAACATGCTGATGCTTCACCTCTCCCGTGGCTGCCGCAGCCCCACGAGGCAGAGATAGGTTTTTATATTAACCCAACTGAGCTAGCGGGGAAAGAAAGGCACTTTCTGGCATGGTTTGGATCCCAAAAGGTCCGTCCTGCTTCTAGCTCTGGAGCTAAGAGCAGCCTGGGGCTGTCTGTATTTCGCTGCCTGTGTGGTACAGACATGCCTGGAAGTTGGCTTTTCATCCCAACTTTCCTGCAAAACACACTGCTAACAATTTCTGCACCAAGCACACAACTTCACTGCTGAGTGGTGAATCAGGTTTTCAAGGCAGATTCAGCTTTTATCAAAGGCTTCCAGCAACCCTAAATCCACTAAATCCACCTAAAACTCTCTCTTTAACTCCTGAGGACATATCAAAACCTCAAGATTTGGGGTTTGGTGGGTTTTTTGACTCCTGTTTGCATTAGTAAATCAATTGTCCCAAGTGCAGAGTAATTCAATCCAGCCATGTTCTTTACTCACCCTCCATAAAAATAATCCTCTTGCTTTGAAATTCAATCAACAGCTTTTTTTTTTTTTCCTTCTATATCATCATAAATAAAAAAGGTGATTTTTCATAGAATAAAGGAATGGTTTGGGTTGGAAGGGACCTTAAAGCTCACCCAGCTCCACCCCCTGCCACGGGCAGGGACACCTTCCACTGGAGCAGCTCGCTCCAAGCCCCTGTGTCCAACCTGGCCTTGAGCACTGCCAGGGATGGGGCAGCCACAGCTTCTCTGGGCACCCTGTGCCAGCGCCTCAGCACCCTCACAGGGAAGAACAGCTTCTCCTTATATCTTGTCTGAATCTCCCCTTTCCAGAAACATCTGATTTTTCATCACACCTGAGTTAGATTCAACCCCCAGAAGTAACTCCAGGACACAGAAACCTGCAAAAATGGCATTCCCCCTGCAAATCTGACAGTGCTGCAACAGCATAAGGGAAAAAACGGTCCCAAATCACACACCCAAATGACACCCAGCTTCCAAACAGGCCAAAAATCATCGCTTTACTGACCTTTGAAGCCTACAAAACCACTTGACAACATTCTTTTGCCCTGAGATGAAGACAGATTAAGCCCAGGTGTCACTAAAGCCACATTCCATCTGGCATCCTTTAAAAATACTAATTACAAATAGGTTTTATAATCATTGTCATAAGGAAGTGGCTCCAGCATGGTGAGATGTGATGCTCTGCATCACACTAACCCTTTTTCCATGAACGCTGTAACATCACAATCCCAGACTTGGAAGGTTTGGATGTGTGGTTATGTGAGCCCGGTGCTTAATGAGGGCTGCCTAATTAAGGTTGGGGTGAGTTGGCTTCATTAGGAGACCCTGTATCAAGTCCTTGCACCATCACGGCTGCTTTTTGCTCTGAGCCAGAACAATCCCAAATCATACCCTGAATTATCCTGCTGGTCAAGCTGACATCCATGTTCCCAGGGAGGGGAAAGCATATGGAAAACCACAGATGATCTTAAATTCCTTGAAAATAAAGAAGGCTGAAAGCTCAGAGAGATGCAACCCCCAAACCCCAAATAGGATGAGGGTGAGGATGCTTGCAAACTACGGATGAAGGCAGCAGCGTGCAGCTGATCCTTTTGGAAGCCCCAAAAGGACAGGGCTTAAATTAGCAAGAGAAAATTAGCCATCAGCTTAACGAACTGCAGGCCTGGTGTCATCCCAGTGCTGGGTTAATGGAGCTCTGCAGCAGCAGCTGGCAGCAGCCCTGGCCAAAAAATGCAGGATTTTGCACCAAATTGGATGCTAAACCACACTTCTGGATGCAGCTCGCTATATGCCATCAGAGCCAGTTGTTGGTTGACACTTTTACCCCTCCTGGATGCCCCAAATCCTGCAAAATCTATTTAAGGAATGGCTTTTTGCACAGGGAAAAGCTGAATTTCCACCACGTGTTGGCTGCTCCAGCATCATCTGATGCAAAATGCCACCCCTGCCACTGCCTGGAATTCTGCCTTCCCAATTTCAGGTGCTTTTCTGCTTTCTAGCACTAAAATTGCAGCTCTGGTCAGTTAAAGACATTATGAGGTTCCCCCTATCATGAGTCACCCCCATTTTGCAAAGCTGGTTGATACCTAGAAAAGCATTTCCCAAAGGCTGCATGCCTAAAAATGCCATTTTCCCAGGAAAACCTCCAGTGCACACACCTTGCTGCAAGGTAAGGCTTGAAGGTCAGGTAGTGTCCTAAAAAAAGGAATTTTGGAGAGGTTTTTAATGCATTTTATCTCCTTTATTCTGTAAGAGGGAATAGGGGTGAGCGGCCCTAGGCTGGGGAAAGCATGTGGGAATTTTTCCCAGCTGCCTGAAAGATTCCCAGTTCAATATTTCCATTATTATGTGGAAGGATAGAGGTATTCACAAGGAGAAATCCTGGTTCCCACAGCAAAAATTATTTTCTTTTAACAGGGCACAGACAGTTTCCACTTTTTATGTATTTCTTCGTCTGCATTATCCAATTATATTCATCCAATATGCATATTACTGGACCATAATATGATATTTATAACATATATATTATATAATAGAAATTATATATTATATATTATATATGTTAGTGTTCATCCCTATTATCCTAACAAATTGAATATATTATTTATATATATTACTGTGTATATATATAGAGAGAGAGCACATATTTATATTGATATAGAATGATAATGCGGATGAAGACACATACATAATGTCTATATATAACTGTCCCATATAAGAAGAAAGATGATATTTAAGGGGGAGAGCACATATAGATAAAAAATATATATAATATATATATATTGGATTAATATGTTGGATACATTATATTCTCTATATATCCAATCACAGAATCATGGAATGGTTTGGGTTGGGTTGGAAGGGATCTTAAACATCATCTAGTTCTTGCCCATGCAATGGACAGGGTCAAATGGATATATCATAGGGATATAATAGTATGGAAATAATATTATATGGTTATAATACAACCAGTTGAATGGATGTAATACATCCAGTGGATGGATATAATGTAATACATACAATAAATCCAATGCATATCCATATACATATTATATCCCATACATCCATTAAATATAAGAGATCCAATGTATGATATATTGTCATATAGATAATATATCCAATATATATCTAATATATTGCACCTTCGGTAAGCATTAACCCTTTCCACTGCAGTTTATCATCTCCTTCACCAAACTTCTGCACCTTTCTCAAAAAAAACCAAACCAACAATTTTTCTCAAATTTGGGGCTTTCTCCCCTCCACCATGATGGTGAGAATTCACACTTTTTATGCTAAGCAATACCCAGCTTAAAGCAATTTTCCCTTCATTTTGGGGTGCCCCTGGCTTCCAAAAATAGCTACTTATTGCAGATTTAGCAGGCATGCTGCAAAACACCAAAATGCTTTGCTTTCTACCCCTGGCTGCTGGGCCAACACATTTGATATAAGAAACAGGCACTTTATAGCAATAAATAGATTATTTTAAGATACACAGAAAGAGAGAAATATACATGTAGCTGCCTACATAGCAATATGATCACTGCTATTTTAAATAATCTATATAATATATAGCATTATATATATTATATATAATATATAGCATGTATTAAGATACAGCAATATATAGAGCTCTCTATATAGCATTAAGATCATTGCTTTAATAATCTATGCCATAGAATATATAGAAATACAGTCATATTGAGAGTTATATATTAAGATATAGATAGCTAGTTATAGATATATATAGCAATATAATCCTTTTTAGCAATATATCATTATATACCAAGCACTATATATCCATATATTGCTTATATCAAGAACTATATATTTCTAGTATCCAGAATTGTGTAATATATTTCTCTAACTTAAAAATATGTGCATATATTATAATAATTGTTATATGCTATACAGCAATGTTGTGATACTGCTATGTATCATAGATTTCTATAATACATCATCTAAGACCATATATTTCATCTATGATATTTCATCTATATAAAATGTATCTATTTGTATATAATATTTCTATAAATACATTTCCAGCAAGAAATACGGTATATTACTATAGGGAAAGCCAGCTTTTGCAAGTCAGCAGGAACTTTGAGAGAACTCATTAATCAAATCCCCCAAAACCCAAAAACCTTCGAGCCTGGATATGGGAAAGCCGTGGTCACCAACACACCCCCCACACCAAAAGCCAACCCTTTTATCCCAAGGAAAGTTATCTGGATAAAATAAAAAGAAGTTGTTTAAATATCTTTTTTTTTTTCCCCCTTTTCCTTTTTGCCCACAGAGCTGGAGCTGGGAATCCATTAGCCTTTAATGAAGTGAAACCCTCATCTTGCCGGAGCCACCTCATTTAGCGCAATTGTTTCGCAGCCATTACGGAAAGACAATTACAAGGAAGCGGCGAGAGTAATTGGAAATGCTGGCGGGAGCTGGGCGAAATGATAATAAATAAAAATATTCCCCCTAATAAGCTTGCCAGGAGGGGGGTGGGCTGGAGAAAATCAACATAATTAGAACTGAACCTCAGCGAGGAAAAACAGACAGCGGGGTGGCAAGCGCTCAGCACCGGCAAGAGGGAGGAAAGTGGAGAAAACTTCCTTTCTCACCGCCAAACAGCAGCCAAACCCCTTTCCCCACCTGTACGAAGCCGTCAGGAGCACAGAAATGGGTGGGAAAGGGGATGCTGCCCATGGGGATGCTCCTCCAGCACCTGCTCCAGGCTGAAGTTAAAGCAAGCAAGAAGCATCATCGGGTAACATGAGTTTCTCTGGAACACAGGGAGGAGTTTTAGATGCAAAATGCAATTCATTTTGCTTTATTTAACCTTAAGAATAAAAAAGCATTCCAGATGGGGATTTGGGAATAGTGTGCTTGGTGAAGGAAGGAAAAAGGGTTAAATCCTGTTCAAAACCCCACACCAGCAGCTCCTTGCTCCTAGAATGCTGGCTTTCACACACACACCTCCCTCTCTCCCAGAATAAGCCCTGCATCCTGTGCAAGCATCCACACTGTCCCCATCCTCATCGTGCCTGGATGGTGTTTCAGCAGCTGCCCCAAAGCAGTTTGCACCCAAAAAAAAAAAAAAAGCCTTTACATTAGGGGTTTGCACCCAAAAAAGCCATTTAGGCAGGGGGTTGCAGCAAGAAAGGCCCATTAAGAAGGGCTCTGCACCCAAAAAAGTCCTTAAACAGGGGTTTGCAAAGTCCTTTAAAAAGCGGGTTTGCACCCCTAAGAAAAAAGTCATTCAAAACAGGGTTTGCACCAAAAATAGCACTTTAAGCTGAGGTCTGCACCAAAAAAAGACTTTAAAACAGAGGTTTGTACCAAAAAAGCCTTTCAAACAGTGGTTTTGCACCCCCAAAAGCATGTTAAATGGGGGGTTGCAGCAAAAGAAGTCCTTCAAGTGGGGGCTTCACCTCAAAAAGCCCTTTAAAGAGGAGGTTTGTGGCAAAAAAAGCCCTTCAAAAGTTTTTTGTATACAAAAAGCCCCCACAGCCCCTTCCCTCTCTGTTCTCATTCTCCAAAAGTGGAGTATATGCCTCAAAATGCTGTTATAGCAGCTGATCTCAGCATTTCCAAAGGCTGGGTTAAATCCCTAGCCCATCCCAGTGACAGCATTTTCCCAAATATAGGAGAAATACCATGTCGGGGATTGTATTTCTTATCATTTCGTTCTGACTTGGAGTCTGTGTAATCCCACACAGTGGGATAAGCCAACGCTGCTGGAAGCATTCCAAGCCCTGACCGGGATGTTCCTAATATAAAATATGTCCCCCAAATATTAAAACATGCCCCCCAAATAATAAGATACCTTAAATAGTAAAAAGCCCTCAAAAGAATAAAATCCCCCCCAATAAACCATAGAATTCCCCCTCAAATAACTAAATACTCCCCATATTAAAATATACCCCACATAGATCATAAAATACCCCCTAAAACAATAAAATACCCCAAATACATAACAAGATACGCCCCAAAACCAATAAACCACAGCAAATAATAACAAAATGCCCTCTAAAATAATAAAATATGTCAAATAAATAACCAAATGCCCCCAAAATGAGTAAAATACACCAAATCTCAGCCCCAGTCCTCTGGAGAGAAGGCAACTTTCGTTTAAAAACCACACACATGTTTTTTCTGTGCCACTTCTGAGCTCTGCTACGATCATTATCACAGAATGGGATTGGGAATAAAGCATTTTTATTCTCGTTTCTTTTCCTTATGATGGGATTTTTTAGCTGTGCCAACACACACACACACACCCCCCCCCCAGCTCCCATGGAAGTCAAACCATGTGGAGAGTTAATGTTTCGTTAATATATCCATTTTCTGTCATTTATATATGTTTTTTATCTTAATATTCCATAGCTTTCCTCAGCCACCAATTATTTCCTTCTCAAAGGGGTTATCACAATTCCCCCAGAAACTTTTTTAGCCTTACTGCCTTCTGCAAGCTGCAGGTGATGCTCACGCCACAATGTGAACTTCTAAATAGTATTAAATAATACTAAATCACCTTAAATAGCATTAAATAGCATTAAATTGTATTCAATACTATTATATCCTGCAAAGCTGCATGCACAAATACTCAGGAGCTGCAAAATGCCTCTGCTAGCAAGCTGGGATACCAGTGGGCAGAGTCCTGCTGGGAAGATTTTGGGCAAAGCTCAAGCAAACTGGGGGGAAAATGGGCTATTTTGGAACTTTTCAGGGGGAGAAGGGAAGATGGAAGTGGTGGTGCTTGATGGGAGGGTGAGTGGAATGCGCAAGGGAGGATGCAGGGGGATATGCATAGCAGGATGAACGGGAGGTCGAGGTATGCAAGTGTGCATGGGAGCTGGAAATAGGTATGGGAGCAGGAAAAGGAGTGTGCATGCATAGGAGTGCAAATGGGAACTTAAGTGTGCATGGAGGGCATGCAAGGAAGATGCCAAAGAACATGCCTGGAGCACAGAAGAAGCATCCATGGAGCACGCATGGGAGATGGGAGACTGCATGACACTGCACAGGAGTGAGCACGGCATGCAGGAAGCGCACATGAAGCACACATGGCAGACACTCCAAGCATGTAACTGCAGCCAGAAACGACACCAACGGGAAAACCTGTGGGAAAGGTGCAGGAAGTTAATTTTCAGGGAAATTTTCCTTTTCTTCTTTTTGGGGAGGGACAAAATCAAAAGCCACTTTTGATAGGGAGGAGGAAAACTATAAGTTACATTTATACTCTACAGTTAGAAAAGTAATTAGATAATCTGTATAATTATATATGTATTATGTATTTTATACATTGTGTATATATAATGTATTTGTATTTACACAGATACACAGTGCAAATGTACATTAAAATATATATGGGCATAAGTGCAGTTACATATTATTATCTATTATTCACTATCTACTATCTATACTGTATCTATATCTATAATATATATCATCTGTTAGCTATATTCTCTATTATCATCTATTTTACATTATATTTCATGTATACATCATATTGTATATGACATCTTATATATTATATATTAATCACAGAATGGTTTGGGTTGAAAAGGACCTTAAAGATTGTCTAGTTTCAATCCCCCTACCTACAATTACTTACTGTATTTTTTATATTGTAGATTTTGTATTCTATATTCTATATATCACATCTTTTATGCAAAAACCCATGGGTCAGCCCCTATTTTATATAAAATACATGTATTTTATATGCAAAACCAGTGTTTCAGGCTCTGTCTTATAGAAAATAGATATATTTGAAGTCAGACCCCTCAGTTCAGCCCCCAAAGACACTCAAAAAGCTTCAAAAGCACCCCAAATCTTTGCCATTCACACCACAACATCCACAAGCCAATGGCACATCCCTCTTCCCCATCAAAACTTGCATTATTTAGACTCATTTTATGATAGGGCTGAGGCTTATTTCCAGGATCAGGATCTGGCATGTGAACTCTTTATAGGGATCATATCCCATTTGATAGAAATATGGAATAATGATATTTTACAGACATGAGATACAGCTCAATTCCATTTATCAACTGAGCTATATTGAGAAATAATAGTATCTGAGGTATTAGAGAATATCTCATTTATAGGGATCTATTCCACTTTTTAATCCCAAGGGAATTTGCTCAGACATTCCCATGGGAACTGGCAAACTCAGGGATTTTTAGGAGAAAAAATTATAACCACCATGTAGAAACACACAACTTCAGATTCAGGAGGACCTCCTGAATTTCCTGATTCACTTTTCCTGAATTCCCTCATTTTGCAGGATTTTGCTATCCTGCAGCTGCTGTTCCCTGGAGGATAATCCACTCGATTCATAAATAAATTCACCCTTTGCTGCCACATCCTGAAGATCCTGATGACAAATTTGGGGCTACTTTCAAGCCTCAAAATCCCACTCTGATTTTTTTTCCCAATTCATCAATCCTGGATAAACCCAAATCCTGAATTTGGAACTTTACCAGCAAGAAATACATCCCTTTTATTTGACGCATGAGCATCCCAATGCGCAACCATTCCAGAGCAAAAATGGGATGCAGGAAGCACACCCCTGTATTTTGGGCAGGTGGAGGGAGAAAATGAAAGAGCCTTTTTAGGGTTGCAAAACCTAATTAATTTGCCAAGGGGATGTTTGCATCCCACAATCCCTGTGGGGGTTTTTTTGGGAGCCACGTTGGGAAGGTTTATTTAGCCGACAGCAGTGATGGCCTCACAAACATTCCCCCCTCTATCCTGCAGGGAGAACCACACGGACGGAAAGGAGATTTAATTAGGGAAAATCTCGTTAGGCAAACGACATTATCCAAAGACAATATTCCTCTGGACAGGGGGTATGATTAAACAAAGCCATTAATTGGGAAAGCCACTCCAGCAGTCGTCATGGCTAGAGGATGGCAGGGTATTAATTTGGGAAGGGGGGGGAGTGTTAATGGCAAGACTCCTCTGTGCTCCCTGAAAAGCCCTTGAGCATCTCATCAGCACACCTTGATTGCAGCATGCAAATTGCAAGCCAGCAAACTTCCGTCACCTCTCTAAAACAGGGAGAAAACCCCATATTTTGGAGACATGGATGGCACAACCCCCAAATTTAGGTGGGGGATCAAGTTGGTGGCTGCTGGAGAGCGTAGCTGCATCGTGCCATGAGCACTACATGATGCAAATGCTATTTTATAAGTCATTTTAAAGTATTTTAGCATTATTTCCAGCTCTTACTCAAGTCTTTTTTTACCCTAAGGCTGCAGGCATGTTCACACTGGTCCCTAATGATGCCTGGGAGCACGGTGGCATTCCTGTGTCGTAACGCTAACGGCATTCCTTTAGACAGCACGGCACGATAGGGAAAGCTAAAAGAGCTGATAGCACAAGCTGCTGTACTTCATAATTCCCTATGATTTAAAATCAGAGGATACAACAATTGGCTAGAGGAGAGAAGAGAAAACCACTGTTCTCTTAACCTTTTGCTTTATTAGTATATTGGAGCCACCTACAAAAAGCATGAATTCAGGGCAAGAGAAGCTTTCCTTTTCCCAGGAAGTGCTCTAGGATGCCTTAAAAACAGGGTGGGGGAAAAGGCGAAAACCTCATCAGATAGGTACCCAGTGAACACTCAGGGGGGCTACATATATACACATTTATATAAGTCTTGGCACCCCAGCAGCATCCTTCATCCCTAATTTTTAGCATTCCTAAAATAATGCTTTTTCCCCACCATCACTTCCTAAGCGACATCTGGAGGAAAGATAGAATATTGCCAAGAAAACAAAAAGGTGAATTTGGGGGCTTTAGGGGAGGTGTAAAGAGAAGCTCACATAAAAACAACCCAGGGATGTGTCAGCTAGCAGGGGGAGCAGGAGGATGGAGCAGGTTGACAATGGATGCTGAAGGAACGACCCACCTGATGCCGGCTGGGGCAGCCAGTAATTAAAAATCCCAATTAAATCCCAATTACTTAGAGCGCAGAAGAGGATTTGCAAACACCCTCATCCACAGCACCCTCTAATCTTGAGTGTATTTAAGCCTGTTTTAGCCAAAATCCCAGCAAGCCCTTGCACAGGGCGGCACACGTCAGCTCCTCCACAAACCACTGCCAACGACTTTTCCCAGTCCAGACTTAAAAGAAGGAAAAATCCTGTTTTCCCATGGGCAAGGTGAGTGGGATTTCTTCCCTCCTACATTATATTTCTGGGGAGAAAAAAAGTGCAATTTACCCACACACACTTTAGGGCTGGAGGATTTTACCTCCTGAAAATCCCAGCCAGTTTCATTTTGCTCCTAAGGTAGGAATAAAATATTGCCAAATGGATAAACTATAGGGAAGGGCTGAGCCCCAGAGTGCAGAACATATTCCCCATTATATATGGGGAATACACATATAACTATTCCATACATATGCACACATATATATAATATTCCCATATTTATCAGAGAACATATATTTCCTGATAGCTTTCTCTTTTCTCCAGTATCCCCCAATATATACATGTAATATCCCTCAATATATTATATTCCCAAAATTACATTCCCAGTACAGTCTCCAGTATCTATAGACATATCGATAAAACATTCTAATCCCATATATACATATGTATATACTATATATATATGGGGAATTTTATATATTGGTGAGCATTATAGGATATTATATTATTTTCCAGTACATTCTATTCCTCAACACATTCCCTCAATATATTCCCTAACATTATATATATAAAAATATATTTATATTATATTCCCCATTCCCATATATATGGACAATATTACACAATATTATATATATATGGCAATATATAATATTGCCCAATATATTCCCCTACTATATTCCCCAATATTACATATTATGTATATGTATAAAAATGGGGATTTAGTTAAAATCTCATCAGAAAAACAGATTTTGCAGGAAAACATCTGATTTGAATGCAAACCAGTGATGGGCACCAGGCACAGACGGGAATTATGGACCTTGGGCATCAAATACATCAAGAAATTCCCTTTTGGATAAGCCAGCTCAGCATATTTTACACTTACAGAGGAGCCTTTTGGATGACTTTTGGGAATTCTCATGCTAAAAAAATGAGATTGCAGCTGCTGGGGTCTGGAATTTGGGTGCCCCCTAGGGATGGCTGCTAATTTGGGTGCCCTGCAAGGAGCTTTGCTGACCATGAGCATCACTGGGTACCACCCCATGACTTTGACCAATTCAGGTACCACATTTGGGGTGTTGCTAATTAGGGTGCTCTGCAAAGGCCTTTGGTTATCTGAGGACCCTGCAATGATCTCTGCTGCTTTGGGTGCCTTGATGGGGGCTTTATTTTGGGTGCCGTGAAAGGGTCTTTGCTAACTGGGTACCACCTCATGGTCTTTTGCTCATTTGGGTGCCCTGATAAGGTCCTTCATTTGGGTGTCCTGCACAGATCTTTGCTAATTAGGGTGCCCCATCTAATTAGGGGTGAATACTGGCCTTGGGTTCAGCAGTAGCAGTCATTTTTCTCCTTCTTAGTAGCTGGTGCAGTGCTGTGGTTTTGACTTTCACCCTGGAAACAGCACTGATAACACTGAGCTGTTGCTCAGTGATGTTTAGTCTGACCAAGGATTTGTGAGCCTCATGTTCTGCCAGGGAGGAGGGGAAGCTGGGAGGAAGCAGAGACAGGAAACCTGACCCAAACTAGCCAAACCAATCTTTGCTAATCTGGGTCCCGCAATGACCATGCACTACACATCCTTGTGGGAGTACCCAAGGCAGCTCTGGGAATGCCTGGCTGGCATGGGAGCATCCCCATCCCAGGGGCAGCTCCAGTGCCATGTTAGCAGCTAATTGTACAAAGCTAATGGGGGAAGGAGCTGGGGGGTGTTAAGGTCCTTTCC
>NDXB01011709.1:0-10550 GCA_002631895.1 Agapornis roseicollis | reverse complement strand
GATTGTAAAAAGCCAAGGGGGGAAGGGGGGGGGGGGGGGGGAGTAACGGCCATCAGGCCAGCAATAAACCAAACTTAATGGTCCATGGGAAGGAATCATGTCCACTTAATACCAGCTTTGGAACTCTAATAGAATAATGGAATACCAAGGGGGTTTTGCTCTATACAGAGGCACAGAGCCCCTGCTGCCCTCCGGAGCAGGAATATTCCAGCAGGTGAGCAGAGAGAGCTTTTCCCCCTGGAAAAAAGGAAACAATTCCCCTACCAAATGAGGGTGGAAAATCTCACCCAAATCCCTAACACACCATCCCCAGCACGCCAGCAGCACCACAACCATACCACACAACATTCCCTATTCCTATCTTCAGCATCTCCCATTCAACCCTGCTTTATGCCAGGAAAAAATGGAATGTCAGGATTTTCACCTACCCTGGGATAAAAAGCCAAGTGTGTGAATACAGAAGGATGAAAAGGAGGCGCATCCCAAATGGGATGTGATGGGAAAAATACATGTTTTCCAATCAAGCTACACCACCCCGGAGCCAAAAACCAGTAAGAACCCGTGGGGTTTACTAATGCCCCAAATCACAGTGGTAATGCAAGAGCTCCTCTCTGACAGCATCCCAAAACCAGGCTGCAATACCCATCTTTGGCTACAGGATGTCTCCCCTCCAATGATGTCAACTCCCAACCCCACGCTCCATGAAGGCTATAGAGCTTTTTCCTATGGGGAAATCCCTTTTTTTCCCTTAAAAATGCCAAGTGGGGGGGTAGCTTTTTAAAAATGCCCCTGCTGAGGAGCCATTCAGAGCTGGTAGATGGAAATGATGGAACATCCCAAGCTGGTCCAAGGATGCTCAGGATGCTCCAGGTCCATGTGCACAGCAGAGAAAATAAGCCCCAATCATGACCTACTCAATTCCAAGATTTTCCCTGCAAGAATTCAGGCTATCCGTATGGAAACCTCAGCTGGGATCATTGGCATAAGTTGTTTTCATCCCCCTTCCAAAGCAAAACAAGGAGTGAGTGGCCGTTCCCCTAAATAAACAGCTATTTTAGGATGGGGATATCATGTCACCAACCAGTTCCCTTGGTTTCATGTGACATCGACCCAGCATCTCTAAAATAAACAGGCAACTGCTTCAGGTCTTACAGGGAATACAAATATGGATGTTAAATATAATAACACAGGCACCCAAATAATTGATATTAACTTCGATTACAAGTTCCAGGAGGCAGGGACCACATGCTGTATGGATCATGGAATGGTTTGGGTTGGAAGGTACCTTGAAGCTCATCCAGTTCCAACCCCCTGCCACAGGCAGAGACACCTTCACTAGAGCAGGTTGCTTCAAGCCCCATCCATCCTGGCCTTGAACGCTGCCAGGGATGGGGCAGGATTGGTCCCCACTGGCCACACACTTGGAGTTTTCTTACTCAAAGTGGTGGTGAAGATGTGATGCTCCATGTGCCAAAACAGAACAAAATTTGGGGGAAATTATTCTTCAATGATTTTTTTCCTCTTACTACCACCTGCAATGAGCCCAACACAGATTTTTGCTTTTTGGGGCTGAAATTCCCTGATTTAGGATTATTTCCTCTTGCAGATTATTACTGCTACATAAATAAATAGAAATAAATTCATGTTACATATATCATGTTAAAAATTCAAAGAATTTTTCCTAATATAGTCCAATCTCTCAACTGAAAACTACCATTTATTAGCTGGAAAAATCACTCTCAGGGAAGAGAAACACCACTTTGTGCAGCTAAAACACACTCGCAGCAAGTCACAACACTATTTTTGACCCTATTCCTGTATCTCTAGGGAACTCACCTCTGCATTCTTTACTTTCCTTGCTTGCAAAATGAGACGCAAAGTTTGGGATTCACGTTGTAGCTCAAAAAACCAGCACCAGGGCAAGGATTTATCCAGAAATCAGAGCACCCGTGAAGCTCGCACACTAGAAAGCTGGCAGGAAGCATGCTGGCAGCATCCACATGGTTCCAAGCGCTGGTTTTCCCTGGAAATCAATGCGCTGGGATGCTTAACTCACACTGGAAAAGTTATTTGCATTAGTTGAGTATCATCAGCTTGCAGAGGGCGATTTTCCTCCCATGACGGTGAAGCTGATGTACACCTTCACTTGCAGTGCTCACCTGCTTGATAATGTCCTATTATAAATCAATCAATTGATACTTTCCTATTATAAATCAATCAACCCATAGTTTTCTATTTGAAATCAATCCATCAATGGGGTTCTTTTTATGATAAGGCGATTCAAATTAAATTGAATTGAATTAGATTTAGGTTCAATCACCACCGGGCTAACCGACACCATGCGCGCACCCCCCCCAAAAGCAGGTATTTATAGCCAGCGTGTCTCATCCCCACTGCCCTCAGCCCCAGCAATTAATTAAATTAGCACAAAGAGGAGCTTGTTGAGGGCTCCAGCCTCCCGAATTCGAGCCGGCGAACAGGAAACAAAGGGTTGGATTCTGTCTGGTTGGCTGAAGGGTGCTGTGTGTCCCAGGCGGGTGCTGGAGCAGGGCCAGTGGTGCTCCATACACACACACACACAGCATGGCAGTGAAGACACTGGGTGGGAAAAGAGCCCTAAGGGGCTTATTTTAGCCATAGGGGGATGTGGGGTGGATAGGGTGAGCCAGGAACTGGGCTGGTCAGGTTGGGTAATAGGGTTTTTGCTAAGGAGGTTTTGCTAAGGGGGAGGTTCCTAAAGGGGTTTTGCTAACGGGGTTTTATTAAGAGGGTTTTGCTGAAGGGGTTTTGTTAAGGGGGTTTTGCTAAAAGGGCTTTGCTAAAGGGTTTTTTTTAACGGGGTTTTGCTAAGGGGGATTTGCTAAAGGGGATGTTGCTAAGGTTTTTTGTCAAGCCCACCTAGGAGGGTATTCCCAGCCCCATCATTCCCGGATTTAGGCTCCAGGCCAGGGTGCCAGTTTGGGCCCATTTCAGTCACTTCTGGTGCTGCTCCATCAAGACCTGGCAACTGAACCCCTAAACCCTCCTCAACTCATCACAGGAGTGCACCAGCACTTAGGCACTGAACCCCTCTCTGAGCACAACTAATTCAGAGTGAAAAAGATCCCACAGGGATAACAGCACTGGGAATTTCTCTGTTTTCCCCCTGTTGAGCCAAATCCCAACATAAACAGTTGCAGGGGAAAATAACCCTATCTGATGTCTGTACCTTGAGATAACCTTGGCCACTTTCCAGGTGCTCTGCTATTAAAGATGCTACTAAGGGGTAATGATTTAGTGTGGTGTAGGGTGGGATTAAATGGAAAAGGTTAGGATAAATAGAGGCAAAAGCTTCCTGACAGAAAGAGGTGGCTCCCAGGATGAAGAGAAAACATGGAAATGTTCAAAGAGAGTCAATAAAGGTGACCTGCACAACAGCGGGATGGAGGGGATCAGGTCTGTATGAGGGGAAAATAGTGGGAAGGGGGAACACACCCATGATGGGGACTGGTTTGGGATGAGTCACATCCAAAAGCTGGAGGAGCATCCCTAAAAATGGATGAGCACCCCTAAAACTGCCCCAGCATCCCTCGAACGGGATGAGCATCCTTAGAAGTAGATTCACATCACTGAAAGTGCACCAGCATCCCTAAACCTGCACACAGAACATTGCATGATCATGCTCCACATGGCACCAGCATCTCAAAAACTGGACCAGCATACAGAAAACTGCATAAGCATCCCTGTTAAGTGGATGAGCACCACTGAATTTGCACCAGCATCCCTAAAAATTGCACCACCAATGCCCAAACTGCATGAGCATCCCTAAAACTGTGCCAGGATCCCTGGGACAAGGTGGAAAAGTGGGAAGAGAGGGGGTTTAATTATCATTAGGAGCATGGCAGTTCTCAGATGAAGCTGCATTCAGCCAAACATCCCCCAGGGAGCGAGCAGGGCCCCACTAATGACAAGGAGAAGATCCAAGAATTTCCTAGCTCTATCCCAGGAAAAGCAATGGGTAAGGAGGGAAGTTATGCAGCTCCTGGAATACCGAAATAAAAAGCATTTCCTTTAATTGTGCAAATAAAGCAGGTTCCTCACCCCAATATTCACCATCAGCTTTAAAACTGATCCAGGCTACTTAAACCCAGGGAGGGACATGCTCCATCCTGATCCTGGGAATTAAGTTGGGACTAAACTTTAAGCCTGCTTAAATTCAGGGAAGACTCTAGTTTATTTTCTCCATCTTATTATGTGCTGGATCCTTGTAGGTTAATAAACCATCAATGTCATTTATTATTCCTTTTGTATTGTTATTTTATTTAGCTATTAATAATTATTTGCCATTTAATTATTAATTATTATTAAGGTTCTTCTTTGCCATCACTCTGACACAGCACCCAACTGGCTGACAAAATGCCCCATTTCATTGTTTTAATGGCAATTAATTAATTGCCAAGAGATAAGAGCTGTTAGATCTGGCACTGAGATATAAAGAAACCAATCCCTGCAAGTAAAAGTATTAAAAGACCTTTCCAGCCATAAATGAGATCCCATAAATGGGATTTTCTTCGGCTTGTGCTAATAAATAATCATAAACCCTTAATTTTTTAGTCTTTTTTAACTCCTCCAGTGAAGTTGAGGAACTCAAAATATGGATTTCAGGGTGGTTTTTATGATTTTATCTCAGTTGGGTGATTCATTAGGAGAAGCAAGGTCAGGGAGGATGGGATGGAAAGCACGGGATGCAGAATGCCTCTGGAAGGGAGATCCCCACCTGCCATCTCATATAAACGATTATTTAAATACAATTAATATTAATAATTATTAAGTTATTATTTAATTGTAATTATTAGTAGTAGTAACTGATCAAGGGGCTAATAAAATATATGATCTGGAGAGAGCTCAACTCATTGACCCCATTCACTAGGCATCATCCCTTTGGAAAGAGGCAGTGGAAAGATGGTGTAAAATAAGGTAAAAAATAGGGAAAATAGGGCAAAATACCTGAAAATGAAGCAGGTAAAAGGCTTTTTATCTGGGATAGGCACCAAGCTCTCCAAAGTGCATCCCGGCTGTTCCCAGCATCACCACTGGCAACAGGCAGCAGGATTCAGATGGAGAAATGAGCTTCAAACAATAAATTCCCTTTTAAATTTATTGCTCCACAGCATTCTGGATGTCTGAAGTAGTTTACATCCACCATCACGGTGGGAATTTGCTAAGGGATAAGGGAGCTTGGAATTGCTGCTCTAAAACTTGCCTTGGAAGCTTCAAGTAGCGTTTAAGAAAACATTGGAAGGGCTTTATAAAGCTATAAAGCGCTTCCCACATACCTAGGAGTGATCCATCTGGGAAAGACTCATCCTGCCCCTGCCAAATAATCCAAGGAATAACACTCCTGATCAGATAATGGAAACGAAGCCACTGGAATAAAATATTCTTCCTTTTTTCTGAATTATTTGGAAAAGTTTGGGCTTGCTGCTCACTTGTGGTGGGATTTGGGCACCACGGGAGAGGGGGAGCATCGGTGATGCTGCCAGTGACACGGAGCAGCCATCTCTGGGATGTGCTGTCTGTGCTGCCAGAGCTGGCTGCCAGAAAGAGGGAAAACAGGGAAAAAAGGGGGAAAAGAGAAAAACAGCAAAAGGGAAAAAGAAAACTAAAAACAAAATAAAGGGAGGAGAAGGAGGAGAGAAAGGAATAGGGAAAGGAAGGGGAAAGGAAGGCGAAAGGGGGAAAAAGGGAAGGGGGGAAGAAAAGAGGAATGGGAAAGAGAAGGGGAAAGAAAAAGAAGGGAAAATGGAGAAGGAATGAGGAAAGAGGGAAGAAGGAAAATAAAAGGAAAGGAAGAGGAGGAGGAACAGGAGGAAGAGGAGGAGACAAAAAGAGAGAAGGGGAAAAGAAAAGGAAAAAAGGTAAAAAGAAAAGGAGAAAATAGAAAAAGGCAAAAGAGAGAAAATGAAAAGAGAGAAAAAAAGAGAAAAGGGGGAAAGAATAAAATGGGAATAAATGGGAGAAGGGGGAAAAGGAAAAGAGGAAACAATGGAAAAAAGGTGGGAGAAAAGGAAAAAAGGAAAAAAGCTGGGAAAACAGGAGAAAAAAGGGGAAGGGGGGGAAATTGGTGGGAAAAGGGAAAAAAAAAATGCAGCTTTTCCTATCAAAAGATAATCCCAGGAGGGGATTCAAGCTCTAAAGCAAGTCCAAAGCCCAAGCTGAGCACCTCCCAGGTCCCACCAGCATTGGCACAGTCAGGCTTCCTGACAGGGGGACAACAGGAATTCCAGGCTCCAAATCCCATTTGCAGTCACATCCTTGACAAAATCAAACATCCAGGTGAAATTAAATAGGAACCTCTCAAAGAGTCCAAAATTAGGATTATTTTTTACTGGCTTTATGGGATTTATTGATGGGAGAAATCCAGCCGGCACAGCCAGGAAGCGGGAGAAGCCAGCCCAAAAAAATGTGGTTTTGGTTAGAACTTATTCCATAGTTTTTCCAACACCTTATTAAAGTTGAAAGCACCATGAAGAACATTATTGGAGCTTGGTTTTCCTCATCTATCCAGTAGGATTTCATGGCAGCTTGCAAAACTCTCCTCCACCTGCACCAAAATAATCTGTATTTTTGGGGTTCTGCATCCCTAAACTTGACTTTTGATGGCCTTTTGGTGGGGCTGCCTAGAGAGGGTTGGGATTTTCCTACCTGGATTATGCCTGGTGTCAGATGGGATGCTGGATGGTGGCTGACGGATGGAAAGGAAAAGCAAAGCTTGGTATAATGACAATAAAATTAAAAAGAGGATTTAAAATCATAGAAAATAGAATAAAAAATTAAAATCAAAGTAAAACTTCAATTAAAATTAGATTCAAAATAGAACTGATGGAAAATAAAGGCTAAAATTAATAATAAATGAAAAAAATTAATTAAAAAATAAATGAGTAAAACTTTGGGAGTCATGGAATATTATCTCTAGTGAAAACAGCCCCTAAACTGGAGTTATGGATAAGCTTCATCCTCTTCCCAAGCCCTTCTTCCCCATCTGACCCCTTGCTCCTCCAGCATCGGTCCCTCAGAACATCTGCATCTCATTATCCGCACAGAGCATCCCGCTCAAGCAGCACCAACTCACCAAAAATGCTCTCTTGGCCTCTTAAGCAAGAAGGAAAACCCAAAAGCAGGCACCAGGAGTTCACAAATACTTAACAAACACTAATCTAAATCGAGGTATGGAATAACAAGGGGTTGTTTCCCTTTTTGGAATTGGAAATACCAAAGAAATAAGATCAAACTGGGGAGGGGAGAAGAGCCGAGGCCAAATTCTCATCTTATTTATACAGCTGCAAATCACAGCTGGGCACAGGCAACCTCATCCCGCCTGGATCACAGCTCCATCCCTCTCCAGAGGGGTTGGTTTTCCCATAGGGATTACCTGGAGCATCTCATCAGCCCTTGCAGAGCTGGAGATGGGGACAAAACTGGGGATAAAATTAACCAAGGATTAATTCCCATCCCTCCACATCATTGTTTTGAGCCGACATCATAATGATCCAACTAAAAACACCAGGAAATCATTCCTGTTATTCCTATTTTGAAGCATTTGTTAACATCCCTCTTTGATGATAGCAAAAATTATTTGGGAATAAAGTTATCTGGCAGTGTGGGGGAGACGAAATTCCACTGAAAACTGTCTGGATCCAGCAAAGTATCCTTCTAACACAACAGTAAAGCAGCTTTCCATAATAAGGATGAAGGATAACTGGGGATGAGATGCTGAGATGTATCCGGGATACCCTAAAATAAAGAAGGTATTGATGCTGAGTCTGGCTTTCCCACTGGGGTCAGGAATGTCAGATCTCCCCTAATTTATCCCTAATTGCTCCAAAAGTTTCCTCTTGCTGTCCAAATTTGGGATTTATGCCCAGCATCCCAGGTTATTTTCCTCTATGTCCTCAGGAAATATTCCTGTGTATCCCTCACACCTCAAACCCAACAGCACAGTAGAACTGGGATGCAGATGGTACCTGGAGGCATTGTCCAGACCTTGCATCCCTAGGGATGAGGATGGACGGGTGAAGGATGCTCTTCCCGGTGGAAGTATGCAACTATTTAAGTCTCTTGGGAGGAAACCATCCCTGTGATCACTTGGAGACATACGGATGCTGTCAGTCAACTTGAAAATAAGCATGAAGTAATTCCAAAGTTCACTGGAAAAGTCAAAATCTCTCAAAATCCAGAGCTGCCCCTTTCCGGGAGGCGGTTTATGCCTGAGTTGGGGAAAAAGGTTATTCCCTGATGCTCCAGTGGGATAAAATCCTCTCCTTCCAACACACCTTTCTGTGCTTACTTTAAAAACAGGAGAGTTCCTTTACGAAATGTAAGAATTTCCTTTCAAAAAAAGAAATTTCCTTTAAAAAAGGTGATTTCCTTGAAATAAAAGGGGGTTTTTCCTTAAAAAAGAAAATATTTTCCTAAGAAAAAGGTAATTTCCTTTTTAAAAAAGTGTTTTCCTTAAAAAAAAGAAATTTCTTGAAATAAACCCCATTCTTAAGAGAAAGATTTACTTAAAAAATTTAATTTCCTTTAAGGTAAAATTTCTGTTAGAGAATATTATTTCCTTAAAAAAAGAAATTCCTTATAAAAGGAGAGCTTTCCTTAAAAAAAAAAGGCTTTCCTTAATAAAAATGAAGTNTTTTTTGTATCTTTTAGCAAATCATTTAAGACAGCTTTCTCTGCTGATTACCTTAAAGAGTTAAAGGTTACATGGTTTGTATTGTCTCACGATGAGAAAAGAGACGGACAAGGCAAATGTTTTATTTATGCTTTCAAATTGGCTGTGGAAAGATTCATAAATCGATTAATTTTAATTACTGTCCTTCTTTCCTTAAAAAAAAAAAAAAAATTTTCCTAAAAAAAAAGGGGAGATTTCCTTTAAAAAAATGAGATTTCCTCGGAAAAAAAAAAAAAAAAGAGGAATTTTCCTTCCGAAAATGATGGAGGGAAAAGGAAAAATGTTCCTGCAAGTTAAGTATCATTTTCCTCCCCTTTTCCCCCCCGCCCTATGCTATCAAAGGGTGTTTCATGTTATATATTATCTGTATTATAGACACAGAATGTTTAATATATCTAACATTGAAATCAAGGGGGTTATGGTCCCCCTGATGCTGGTTTGGGGGTGCCAGGGCTACAAACTGCCTTAAAGAGGAGGATTTGGGGGTGCAGGGAGCACAACAACCCCTTCCCGCTGCCACCAGCACCCCTATTAACCTCTCCCATAATTAGCCGCGAGCAATTAACTTTTGCCCCTAATGAAGGAATCTCGGCACAGGGAGTTCCATAAGAGAAGAGGGAGGGAAAAAAGGAACGAGGAGGGAATCCCGATCCCATCATCTGTCTGGATGGCTTAAACCCCCAAAAAAAGTGTTCCTTTTTAACCCAAAAACCAGTAAACCCCCCCCCCCCCCCCCCCCAAATCGCTCTCTCTGAAAACAGCCCCCAACACATCACACCCCAAAAGTTTGGGGATGGTTTTATTACACCCCCTTTTCCCCACCATGGGAAGATGCCAAACCCACCGAGTCAGCACTTTTAGAGGCACAACACCCGAGTAAGTTCCACTGGCGCCAGTTTTTGCCCCCCAGAACCTTTTAGGTAAAATAAGTCTAAAAAAAGCAAAATTAAGTGAAATGAAGCCGTTTCCCTGTTTTCTGCCTCTCCTCGACAGACAGCTGCCCCCGCATCCCGGCCAAAAATAATCCATCCCCCCCCTTTTCCCTTAATCTAATCTCCCCGGCTGGGAGTTTGAAAATATCCTGCTGGGTTTAGGGTTTCCCGTTACTGAGATAGTGGGGAAAAAAGATCCTTAGGAGCGAGAAAAACCGGGAAGAGCCCAGACAAAGAGCCGGAGCCCGAACTGCGCTTCGACGCCCAGGAGAGGACCGGGATGAAGAGGGAAAGGCGGGGGGTGGGGGGGAGCACGGATCCCATGGCAAAACTTCCCGAGCTGCGCGATGCCACCCTCCTGCGAGTGTAAATGTGCTAAAATAATTCAGAAATTAATGGAAAATGGGAATTCTGATTCATAAAGGGGGGTAAGGGCCCCCCCCCCCCCCCCCCAACATCACTGCCAACTGCTAACGGGCCGGCTTAGTGATTGTCAATCCCGTGTGCACGGGAGGGATGCGCCGGGAGGCCCATGGAGCTGTTCCAAGGGAATGGGGCGCACCAGTGGAATGGGGTGACCCCCACGAGCAGCGGTCGCGTTTGACACGCTGGTGAGGGCCACATTCCAGTGCTGGCATCAAGCCCACATGGAGCCCTGAGCGCAACCCCCCAACCCGAATGGGTGTCCTGTAGATGCTGGTGGGGGGCACCCCAAGGTAAAGGAGTGCAAAGCTGGGGAGCTGGGGACAAAGCAGCACCCCTTGCCCCAGCCCCATTGGCACTGCGGGGGGGGGCAACTTTCCAGCTGCGATATGAAATGAGCCCGAGGAGGTTGAAACATCCCCGGGCGGGTGGAACTGCAACCGGTTGGGGGGTTTACAACCCCTCTGGGTCATTGCTATAGACTG
>NDXB01011708.1:181929-224437 GCA_002631895.1 Agapornis roseicollis | reverse complement strand
TACCTACAGCTAACCTACATGTTAGCTGTAGGTAGATTGACAACTGTTGTTGTTTATGTTTTCACTGCAGGTAGGAGGCATCAAATTAAGGTTAATCTTGCAAAGTTGGTTGAGCCACAATGCATATATTCCTTCTTGAATATTAGACCACCACGGAAGAAAATTCACATTCAAAACAAGACTAGAGTCACTTCTCCAAGTAACAGACCTGCCTGGCTTCTGCTGTCTACAAGATTGCTGTTCTATATAATGGACCAGAAAAAAACTTCACAGGTGAAGAGCAGTGTCACAAAAAGCTCTGATTCATGAGGGGGTACCAATGGCCTTTATCCTAAGGAAAATCATTATCTAAGTAATCTGTCATATTTTTACTCATGACAAAGTTCCAATCTGTGGGCATTTGAGTCCTTTAAGAGGACCACTTTAGGTCACATAGGAAGATCTTTGTTGTAAAAATGTGGTTGAATTCCATGTGTGTCTAAACTCAAGTTACCAGACTGTGGCCATATTCCATGCTCATTATTTTGACGAAAGCATTGCATGCACCCGTGTCCATCTTGGAACCAATCAAAGTAATATCACATACTACTTTTTACTGCATTAAATGGTGTTGCTCTGGCTATATCTACCCTGATGATTGCATCCACTAGTGGCAGCATCCACACTAGGCAGGTTGGCTTCCTTGACAGCAGGGTACCTCTCTCCTCTTCTTACCACACTTAGCTCTATGTCCTTTTTCCCCTAAGACACAGCTGTCATTTTTGATCTGTTCCTTTCAGTTCAAAGTGTGAGTTGTGCCCAAAGTGTGAGTCCTGCTGCTTGGTGTTTTCATGGAATGAACCTGAAATTCTACATTTGGGTCTTGTATGCGTGACATATCAAGACTGGAGTGCTTGAGTTTGCAAAACCTGCAGGGAAGATGCTAGAGGACCCTGCAGAACAGAAGAAAACAAGTCAGATGCATTCTTGCTCATAGTGTCTGCTGGGAGATATTCCCACAGTAGAATATCTAAGACAAAATACTTTGATTTTTCCTTCAAGAAGCTACCTAGACCTTACTAAAAATGGTGTGGGAGTGAACCAATGTTCCTGCGACACAGAGGATCAGTGAATCAAGACCATGGGTGACACAGGGAGTGAGATGATGGTGTAGACATAGCCCCATCTGTGTGAGTGTATGTAAATTGGAGTGATTTTCTGGGCACGGAAAGGTGTGGGAAAACACTGGGAAATTCAGCATTCAAATGCTGCAGCCACATCTTCAACACTGAGGGTGTCAGCCCTTGTGAAAACACATCCTGAGCTTTAATTGGTAATCCCACTCTGAATGGAAAACACACCCCCTGATTTGTTTCTTGTCTATGAACTAGACGGGCGAAGAGACAACAGCTTCACCTGAGTTAATTCTGAAGTGAAGATGTAATCTCTGACACACAGTATCATTTATCCTTTTATGTGGGAAAACCTATTAATAGAGCTTGACTGAAATGCTTAAGATACTAACAATAACTACCTTCAGCTTTCAAATATTGAGTACTAGAGTTTGGTGCTGACTTCTCAGCCTTTAGGGTCTCCTTAAGGAAAGTCTTGTGAAGGTAACCTATTTCTTTAACAAAGCAATGCTGCAATGTGGATGGTGAGGGCAGTGAAGATCCTTGGGAGATCCTCTGCAAGACACCCTAGAGCCATTTGCATCAATTAGTTCCACCACTAGTGTGTGGCTGCCTGTAGGCTGGACTGTTGCCTATTATCTCTTAAAGTAAATATCACTTTTGATAGGGAAAGGGGGAGAATTTTGCTTATGAGAAAGAGTTCACCCAAGGGTGCTCAAGTTAAGGGTTCCTTGGTAGTCTCTTAATCAGATAAGGCAATTTATAAGAAGGTTTTTTTTTCAATGAAAACATTTTGGTGTCATTATGCTGTTGAAATTTTGCTTAATTCTGCAGCTTCATTGTTAGGACTTCCAAGCTCTGATGACCACATGTGGTACATTCCCAGGATGTGGTCCAAGGCAGTATCACAGTGGGGTAACTACCATCAAATGGTGTCAGTGTTCCGGTTCTGCCTTGAAAAGAGCATTGCTGACACCTCTTACTGCAGCTTTTTGGTTTTCTTCCAAGGTTTCCTCCCCAGCAGATGCTGAAATCCCAGCAGAAAGCAGGGGTGAATATAACAAAACAAATGCACAGCATAGCTAATTAGTAATTAAAGTCCCTTAAAGCAGGTAGTATCACACAAAGGAGGAAGGTTTATTGGATCTCTAACCTCACAGGATTTTTTTTATTGCACGTATCACAGCATTTCATCATGACTAATTTTCTAATGAGTGGAAGAGGGGAGGATGTCCAGCTGTCAGTGACCTTACGTATAAATCCACAGTAGTTCTCTAATAAGACAAGCCAGTTTGCTGCGATGGTAGCAAAAGGCAAGTTTGCAGCCAAGCTACTGCTTTGATGAGAGAGCACTAGCAAGAGAAACATAAGATAAAGGAGAGTATCTCTAAAGGACTGAGAGACCTTTTTAAAATGTAGCTCCTGGGCAAAGGTCTCATTATATTTATACAGCATGTGGCTCAACAGAGACCTTCTGAATTCAGTTGCTGGAAGCTGAAGGCATATCCAATGAGATGACAGCACCAAAAATCAAGATTTAAAATGAAATCTGTGATGGGTGCATTAGGAGCAGGGTTTTGGGAGAAAGGATCAAGGTTGATGGACTGACAAATTTCTATCACAGTGAGTCACATTTTAATTGAAAAAGAATAAAAGAAAGCAAGGGTGGGGAAAAGACATGGGTGAAAATCAGAGGTCACCTGCCATTGTGATAACTTAACTGAAATTTTGGAAATGAATCATTGCAGCAGGCAATGGAAGGTTTCACCTCAGGCAGTGACAGTAAATGCAGGGCTGTAGCTGTGTGCAGAGCATTTTGGGCTCTCGATCAGCTTTTATTGATTGGGAAAGTACAGCTAAGCTCAGAAAGTCTTCACATTGCTCTCATTTTCAGTTCGACAGAAAGGAAAATCTCGAGCAGCCATTTCCAGCTTCTCGTTCTCGGAAGCAATGGGGTAGGTGGGAGGGGATTTCACACAAGGAAGACACAAAACTCACAATTTTACTCACATGTCTAATGAAATCACATGCTCTCAGTGGCCCAAACAAAAAAAAAAACAAGCCCAACCCACAATCTTGCTTGAAAGAACATGTTTAAACTGCTGCCCAAGAGAAGACATTACTGAGCGATACTTCAGAAAGGCTCTCTTCTCTATGTGAGCATGCAGCTACCCAGGATATTTCTCTCTGGAAATAAAATTTACTGGGATGGGAAATTATCTTGACCAAAAGATGAGCTTAATGCCAGTATTTGGGGGTTGGAAGCAGATGATCTTAAGGTCCTTTCGAACCCAAACCATTCTATGGTTCTATGATTTGTAAGTGAGAGTTTTCCAAACTCCTGCTGTCAGGTGTATATGATGCTGCCTGTGGCATCTCAAAATAATTCACATCCCACCAGTAGTAAATTTGCTTTGGTAAGCCATGGTCATATGCCTCTGAATGTGTTTGCCCTTGGGGTAAGAAGAGAGCATGTGAAGATCAAACTAGTGTATCCACTTGGTGAGGTACAACTGTGGTGGCCTCAGCAGCCCAGGAACGGATTAAATGTAAATGCCTCTAGATCTGGTTGCAAAACTGTCTTCTATATCAAGCTAGTTCTTGGGAACTGATTTTATCTACAAATAGGTAAATAATGCATGGTGTCTTTACTAGTTCAGGTATCTCTGTACTGTTGCTCAACTAATCCTGTGAAGGTGGCAAAGAATGGCAGGTACTTTATAAAATCATTCCCACCATTAGATACCAAAATGTGGGAGCCAGGAACTAGCCACAAGACCCTCAACATTTCTGAAGTTTCTTTATGGACTTTCACTTCGCTCTGTCTTAGCTCTGTTTTCACTCATGTCCAAGCCTGGCCCATTTGAACAGTGCCTTCTGAAGAACTGATGGATAAAGGAATGGTAATTAAGTGACAGTGAACAGGAAAAGGAAGCATTTCCATTTTGCTGGGAAAGGACCAGGTATTACATGGTGCTTAAACACATGCTTAAATGGACAAATGGCCTGTGCATGTGATGTGCCTCTGAATTAGTGTGTGGTGCACATACATATCATGTGAGCTTTACCTGTATTTCATAGAAGAACCTCACTAAACCTATGATATGTCTGTAGAACCTTGTCTGTATGACTAATGGATATGCTGGTCATTTCAAAGAGGAGCCAAACTCTGGGAAAGTCAAATAAGATTATAGGCTGTGAGATACAAATAGTTTTAAAGGAAGAAAATGTATGGGTGATGTCAGCTGGGAAGACTCACAGCAACAAAGTTACTCACAGAGTTTGTATGGAATAAAGATTTTGAAAAGTCTGAGAGTAGGTAACATTTACACATTGCACAAGATTTTCTTGTTTCCTTATTTTGTGTTTAAAAATACTCATGAAATTACATGCAAAATGAGAATTAACGAATCCCCATTTCATAAGAAAAGGACAAAACAAACCCAGAACCCCTTCACCTTCTATCACCCTTAAAATTCTGCAGCACTTTCATAGTCTGATGCATGTGAGATGAAGCATTGAGAAGCTAGGAAACCCCAGAAGTTTCAGTATCACACAAAACTTTTCATGGCTGTAGGAGAGATATACCAGATTTTCCTTGTGAAAAGTAACTCAGAATATGTGATTATTGCTATTAATGTACACGATAAAATATGAAGAACATGAAGTGCAAGAAAGTGATTGTGAAGTGCAAAATGTAACTCTTCTAATATGGAAAGTATTTTATATGCACTTTACACAGTTAACAATAACTTCCCTTGGTTGAAACCTCTGCAAACCAATGATTTGTAGACTCATTTTTTTTCCTTTTATTTTATGTTATTAAATGTATTTCCTTTTATTGTATCAAAAAGTAATTTTTTAATTGCACATTTATCATAATTCTGTTTCCTGTGTAAGCAGCGCACACATGGGGAAATTTGTACCAGAACTCTATTCCCAAGAGAGACTCATGGCTCTGAGAACCACAGCAACCTGCCTGTGAGCATACAAGATTGAAAGTTTGTTTGATCTCTGAAGCTCAGCCTGGCCTGGGCATGACCAAAACAAAGTGTTGCTGGTCCTAAGATGCCTTTGTGTTTCATGGAAGCAAGAGTTTCAGTGTTAGAGCTGGGCCTAACAGTAGGATGCTGGAGAAGAGTATTCTGTGGTATGGGAGCACTAGCAGAGAGTCCACATGTTAAGGAAGAAAATCTCTGAGGATGTGATGTGATCTTCTTTAAGCACACCAGGCTTTTGACACTTCTGGGAAAGAAGAAAACGAGAATTGTTGGGAGCTGGTAGGCATACATAAGGTATGCAAATTACTGCTTTTCAAATGAATTTTTAGATAACCCTGAGGCCACACAGATCTTGTAGATGAACACTCTCTTAGCACTGGAGTAAATCTTAAGTATGTGAATGTTAAAAGGGACTTGTGTTGACAAGAACAGAAAGTACTGTATCACTGAGGGCGCTTGCTGAGGCTGCACTGAGGGTTCTTGCTTGACCCTTGTCACTGTGTACCTGTACACTGTAGATCATCACTTGTTCTTCCTTTTACACCCCAGTGGCAAGTGGAACAATAATATTTCTTTTGGGTTATTTAAACATAGATGATTCATGATACAGAGCCTGTGAGCCATAGGAATTAGAACTGACAACTCTAAAATCCTGTGTCAGTGTCCTGCTGAATCAATCTTCTTCCTGTTGTCACTCTTGATGACAATGATGCTACAAACCTCTGTAATGCAATGGGAACATCAGATTGGATCTGCTTTGTTGGAGTTGATCAATGAGATGAGCAATAGCTGAACTGGATGCGTATGGCTCTGTGCATGTGTGACAGGGTCTGATACAAGGACTGCAGAAATATACAACCTGCACATTAACATCAGTTAGCTTGTAAGTGATCAGGCTTGCGGCTGCTTGATTGGAATTTGAAGTTTTACTTGGCTTTTGTAGATATTCTTATATTACAGATTGTACAAGATTTCCACCTTTACTGGTATGAATATTAAGGAACTGCTTATAAAATTATTGATTTCTTATAATTATTTTTTATTGAGATCTTTATGAAAGCTGGGGGCTATTTTATAAGTAAAATAACAAATAACACCACTACTGCTCATTTCTGTACAAAATTAAGTTCTGGTAGTTCATACATAATAAATAATGTTATGATTTGAAAATGTTTCGTTACATTACAATGATGCGTCTTAATAGGCACGGATCATGTTGCAAACAGTTGTTAGCTTTATTGTTAATCAAATTATTCTCATTAACACACTGTAGTTAAAAATGAAGTGCCCTAAAACTGGCTATGTAATGTTAAGTGTAATTTTTGAAATTACTGTATTATGTTATTCTATGTACCTTGGACCTGCTTAGTTAATGAAATATTCAGCCCCTAAAATAAATCCTTTACTTTCTACCATTGCATTCACAAAATGCTTTAAGGACAAATACAGGCATGCTGTCCTTTCAAGAGAAGGTTGAAGCTGTTAGACATTTGAGACATCCTGATCAGAGAATGTCAAAGCTAAACTTGTCACAACTGTACTTATAATAGCTGAACTTCCCACCTCCCCGAGAATGGCCTGTCTTGGCACACTTATTCTACCTGACCTACTTTCCAGCTCCACACCTAAAGATGTTAAAAAATTTCTGTGCCTCTTGAATGAGAGCAGAAATAGTTTTCACACTGATGAATAAGCACAAAACCGGTCCCTGGCTATGGATGCCTGCCTCCTGCTTCCCACAGAAAGGATTTTCCTTTTGGAGCCCTGGACTGCTTCCTCCTGCATCATTCACTGTCTGAGGAGCTTCAAGATGAGGTGGACATGCAAAGACCTCAAGGGACATCACTGAACTGATGGCTTGAGGATAAAGAAAATAGGAAAAAAGTAGACTGTGGTATAGGTATTTAGAAAGTGCTCATTCTGCTGTGCTACCTATATGTGCAAAGGGCTCCAGAGCACAGACCTACATATAAGCTGGCAACATGAGAGCCAGAGCGAGGCGTAAAGCTCAGTCACACCACTGTCCATGGATAGCTATCTTGCACAGTTTTCTGGCATGGCCTAGGGGCAGCCTGGGATGATGGCTCAGCAGCTGGCAATCTGATCAAAGAGGGAAGGGGCTGTCTGTTTGGGCATCAGCAGTCCCATCCAGGCGCATGCTTTGGCCTTTTTTACTTAGTACAGACATAACCACAGAGATTTGGCACCCATGATACCTAATGATAGCAACATCCTGTGCATTTATTTATGTGTCTGGCTATGATAATGATAAATATGATTTTAAAACCACTAACAAATTGCTTTGTTCTTCTCTAGCTCATGACTTGAATATATATGTCCAGGCAAGTAACTGTACCCAGAGCCATTCTCTGGCACTGGGCCCAAGTGCCCCATCTCCTATAGCTAATCTGTTTTATCATACCAGATGGGTTGGCTGCATCCAAACTGCCTGTTGGGAATGGTCTTTGGTCTATGCAAGCTTCTAAATTGTGCTTGGAGATTTTATTTTGGAGAATGCTACCTGGCACAGATGCAAACTGTGGTAGGGATCATCAGCAGTGGACATGATCAATCTCCCTTGCCTGGGAATGAGTCTAGCATTATCTTATTGGAACAAGTGTTACCTGAAAATTTCCCAGTGAGTTCTTGGTGCTACATAATTAATAATGTCACAGTAAGGAACAAATTGTAGTGCTCAAGTGAGGAAGGAAAAGGCTGTAATTTCTGCTTTACATGTCTGTAAGCTAACGTGCATAGTACCAAATCCTCAGAACTTGGTAGGAATTATGCCTAAAAGCAGTCAAGATTATAAATACTTGTTGAGATTCACACCAAAAAATCCCTATAATGTAGACAGGATTTTTGGACTGGATACAGTAGTAGCTTCTCCCACTGGAGATGTTATTGGCAGGTTTCAAAGCGTGCTTTTGTGCACACCAAAGAAATAAGCTTAGTCGAGAGGGGAAGCTGGGGCAGGGACAGGGTGTCCATACTGATGTAGAACATGGAGCTGGTAACAAAGAATTGTGCTCCTAGTTAGCATGGAGCATGCAGGCCTCTTGTGTAGACTTCACCTACAGGTCAGCACAGCTGCCAAAATCTTATTTCCCCCAGCCAAATCTCTTCATCTCTCCATTCCTCTGGCAGACTTATTGAATAAAGGCTGTAAACACCCTCAAGGTCAGCAGATGCAACTGTGACATGAAGGACAGCTATGGACCTCATCGTTGTTCTAAACAACACAAACAAATACATGGCTTATAGACAGCTTTTTATTCTCATTGGAATTGATTAACTTTTAGAAGCTTTGATAAATATTTTCTCTTTTACACATTTATAGTTCAGCTAAATGAGACAACTAAACTAGGTGGGTAATGGTTTCTAATGTCAAACTTTTACTGGAAAACCAGGAGGGAATACTGTAGTAGTCAGGTCCCCTGTTTCTTCTCCTGCTCTTCTGAGCCAGCACTTCATGATGAATCTATTGCCAAAGGATAAATGCTTTTATTTTTCATGCCATGGCAGTTCTGTGTTTTTCAGAGCAGAGCTACCAAGGCTGAGAATTAGTGGGGAGGGAATGGGGTCTTCCAACAACAGGATTCCAGTACCATCTGCTGGTAGGAGATACGTGGGTTTAGCATGGACCTCCCCCCTTAAATCTGTATTCTGTCTGAGGCAGTTCAGTGCATTTTTAATTAATTACTCGTGTCAGTCAGAGACGCTCTGCTAACACCAGTCATATCTTAACAAATGAGCTCCTCACACCTTTCATAAACAATTTATCTTTCAGATTCAGCAAAAGTAGCCCAGTTTTCAGTAGGGGAACTCTTGGTTCAGACATCAAGGTCCTGTCTGACTAATGGCATAAGTATGGTGAGCTTATGTCTCACATCAGTGTGAGTGTCTGGGAAAGGGCAAGTAGTTTTGCAACACGAACATTTGAGGCAATGTGATTCCCTCCTGGCAGATGCAAGACTCAAAAAATTCATTATGTGACTGGACATTCTTTGGCCATGAAGCTGCAAATGCAGGTGGATGCTCAATGGTCAATTGCCAAAATATTGATGGGCTTCCAGTTGTCTGAGGGGCCTTTGATAGTGCTGCGGGTTGTGATTCTGCAAAAAATGCCTTTAACTTTGCACTTTTGTTCCCATTCCATTCAATTCAGTGTTTTCAGTGTTTACTATTGAGCTGAGGTCATGTTTCTGGATCTCTTCCTGACCTTAGCTTCAAAAGTCATTCCGGCTTAGTCTAGAGTGCAGCTGTGGGTATCTGCAGAGACATTCAAGCTGTCTTTAGCAGCATGTTTCAGTAAAGCTTCAACATCAATACCTGAACTAACTGCTAAAATTAGTTCAAACTCTTTGTGTGTGCTACAACTGTGTTCCTGGCAGATCTAGCTGATAAAGCACATTATCCTCTTACCTATTCTCTGAACTTACATTTACCAAAATCTGTTTGGAAAATGCTTATGATGCCTGGACCTTATATTATAATGAAGTTATCAGTAATGCTGTATATATTGCTAAAATACTTTTCAAGTTCTACTTTACATGGAGATGAGATTAAATCTAAGCCATTTAAATGCACATTCTTTAGTAAGGATCAGCTTTCTACAATTGTATAAAAGGTTTTCAGATGACGTAAAAGTATCTAGCACAAAAGACAAGCTACATGATAAACACTATTAATTACTCTTCATTGCAATCTTCATGCATGGGGATTTTAAGAGTTTGGTATCATACAATGAAAAGCAAGATTTCTAATAACAGTTTTTAAAGATTTTTTAGAAACTTTACCAGAAAAACAAATATTACTTTTCTTTCAAATCCCCAAATCATCCAAATTATATGTGCTGCATGAAATATGCTTATAGGCTAAGTAAGTACCCTATGCAACATTTGGCACCTTTAATATGGCTGGTAAAAATAGTACATTATTACAGTATCATAGAGTTTCCAAGCATTAACTTTACAGCTTTAATGAAAAACAAATCCTAGTGATTAGGATAGCTTACAAGAACCATTGATGATAAAACATCCTTACTCATCATTTGAACACTGTTTCAGTCTTTAAACATTAACATAATGCAGGTTAATTACTGTTATTCTTGGAAATAAATGATCTTTGTTACAATAAAATAAACCACAAAAGTTTTTCACTGTTGTGCTTCTAGCCTGGTGTCTGATACAGTTTGATACTTTTAGCTAAAACTCCTCAAACCTTCAGGTTTCTCTTCATATGGTCAAAAGCCTTCATGGCTTCTCACATAATTTAGCATCCCATTCCTACTTCTGATGACTGCATTGGTAGATTTAACTGTGCCACTTGGGATTTGGGTGCAGTTTTATGTTCAATTTAATCTGATGTAACCTCCTTTCCCCTCTCTGCCCCCACTCACATATTTCTGCCCTTCCCTCACATAGCATCTGCAGATCATGCAAGGGTGCGGTGAGTTGACATGGAAACTAACCACAAACATGAACAAAAAGATTTGTTTTCTCCTGATTTAGCAAACAAACCTGTTTCTTCAAGGTGATTTTTAGATCTGATACAAAGGGAAGCAGGGTGTGGGAACAGGCTAGACTCAGGCATTTTCTTTTAGCGGCAGCTTGCTGTGACTTTGGGGTATGTGTAATGTGATGGTGCATCCCTGTATATTTAACTTCTTATCATCTCCCAAGTTCACTGCTTCATTGTGCCTGCCTCAGGATACAAGACACAAAGGATGCCTAAAAAGGCAAAAACCCTAGAAATGATCCTGAAATACTAAATTAAGGGAACCAAACAGGCCTTGTTTCTTTTAGACATTCATGGCAGTAGCTGCAAGAAAGCCTGCCGTCTTTGCAACCACACTGATAAGGAGATGATATTGGAGGAAATAAATGAGATCTAAAATCTTGACTCCTACTCACAAATTACTCCTTCCACTGACTGGAGTCCGAGGTCCACAGAGGAAGACATGGGGCCATGGTCAGCATTTCCACTACCTTAGTCAATGTTAGTATAGTAAATGTATGCTTGACACATGCAGCTCTAATGCATACGAATATATAGATATTAGCTGGCTTTTAACCAAGAAAAGGATTGGTGAGAAACAAGTGACCTAGGGTTGAAAGGATTTTAAGCATGGAAGGTTTGAAAATACTAATTTCCTATTTTTTTTTTTTTTTAGTTTTGAAAGCAAGTAAAATTCATTCTCAGACTGCATGAGAACTTTATAGAAAAAAATGCAATTCACAGATGTTAAAGCCATCATATGGCAAAGAAATCATTAACTCAAGAGTCTCAAAAGGTAACAAATATCTGCTGAGATTCATTAACTAGGAATTTTTATTCACTATAGCAAAGCTTGGATTGTCGTCCTAGTTTTGACTGGAATAGAGTTAATTTTCTCCCTAGTAGCTGGTGCAGTGCTGTGTTTTGGCTTTAGTCTGGGAACAATGCTGATAACACACCCATGTTTTAGCTGTTGCTCAGTAGCACCTTCCTGATCAAGGACTTTTCAGTCTCTCAGGCTCTGCCACTGAGGAGAGGCACAAGAAGCTGGAAGGAAGCAAAGACAGGACACCTGACCCAAAATAGTCAAGAGGGTATTCCATAGCACACCAAGTTATACCCAGTGTATAAAATGGGAGGAGTCACCCAGAAAAGCAGATCGCTGCTCAGATCAGTCTGGGTATTGGTCAGTGGATGGTGAGCAGTTTTATTGTGCATCACCTAATTTTCTGGAGTTCCATTATTCTTTCTCTTTTTGTTATCTTCCTTTTCATTACTACTACTACTACTATTACTATTACATTTTGCTTTATTTAAATTGTTAAACTCATCTCAACCCACAGGTTTTATTTTTTCCCAGTTCTCCATCCTATCCCACAGGGCAGCAGAGGGAAGAGGAATAAGCAAGTGGTTGTGTGATATTTAGTTGACATGTGGGCTTAAACCACAACAATTATTTTTAAATCATCTTGGTACTGAAGAGAACATCCCTCCACTTCCAGATATTCGTTCCAGTGACAGAAGTGTCATGGTCACTCAGAGCCCCCCCAGCTGTACTTCCAGAAGCTTTTTCTGTGGGAAGTAGATCTAGTTTTGTCCCAAAAGCACTGGGATCTGGAGCACTTAAATCTGCAAAATTATTTATGTAAATAATTATTATGGGCCTTAGTTTACCTTTTGCTTTCCTGAATATCTGCTTTTGAAAGTGGCTCATCTTCCAGAAATCCTTTACTGCTTTCTGGAAATGAAAGCCTTTTCAGGCATCTTCTCTTAATGAACCAAAATTAATAGTTACTTACAAACTTTTAGGCCCATACTTGTGCCTCTGTTTCTTAATCTTTCCTACAGGCCTGTCCTAGTTGCAATGCATTTTTGTGACCTGCTTGCTTTATTCTATTTGCCTATTTATTCCCCTTTGCTGAGTTATTTTATCAAACATGTGCTGCTGAAAAACTCAGAACTGTGAGATGCATTGATAAAAATCAAAGTTCATGTTTCTTTTATGTGCCAGCAGGTATTTTATATCGGAATTTTTTCTGGGAGAGAGAGGGTCTGTTATTTTTATGGATTTTTTTCCTTTCACCATATTTGGTTTCCTATTCACAGGAAGCCTAAAGAGCATTTACTCATTAGTTAAACCCTTGACAGAGCACAAAAGGTATTTTCCTCCCACTTTCTCAATAGAAAACAAGGAGAAATGCCCACTCTAGTGTATGCAATTTCATACACTGTGTCAATGGGCAGTTGTAAAGATCCCTTTTAAGATTTAAACAGGAGAGGTTTAGATTGGATATAAGGAAGAAATTCTTTCCTGTTAGGGTGATGAAGCACTGGAATGGGTTGCCCAGGGAGGCTGTGAGTGCTCCATCCCTGGTGGTGTTCAAGGCCAGGCTGGATGAAGTCTTGGGTGACATGGTTTAGTGTGAGGTGTTGCTGCTTATGGCAGGGGGGTTGGAACTAGATGATATTAAGATCCTTTCCAACCCTAACTATTCTATGATTCTATGATTTGTAGGCTTCATACAACCTATTCTTGCTTTCTGCCCAATACATGAAATCAAACCTGATGGTCTTGAGTCACATGCAGCCACCAAAACATACATGTGGGAAAGTACACACATGAAACCCACTTAACAAATGAAGTTGGCAGTAATCTATCACCTATAAGCCCACCTCTGCAAAGCTTTACTTGTGGGAGTAACTACTTATGTGGTAGGTTATACCACCTAAGAGCTTTAGAAATGGTAACTCATGTTGTGCAGAAACTTAGGCACACAGCGGTATTATCAGCCCAAAGCCATAGGGAAATCAATAGTGGAGGCAGTGTTTGACCCTTGTATTCCCAGAATGTGCCTGGGGTTTCCTTTGGACTTATCAAATGTGTTACAAGGTGGGACTCCTTGCTCCCTCCAGGTCTTAACAGGCTCCTCAGGAAGAAACTCAGGAAAATGATCAGCTGCAGTTAGATATTCACTTCACAGGCATTGACCAAGGAACTTCTGTTGAAACCTGTGCAGTCTCTTCTGTGTTTGCTGAAAGGCAGTGAGGAGCCCAAACTTCCAGAAAATATAGTCCTAGAACACAAATACAGGCAGTCCAAAGGACTGTGGCTTCTATAGCCTGTAAAGTCTTTGACACCATGCCACTACAGATGCAACGTAAAGGAGCTGATGTGCCACAAGGCTTTAGAGCCATTGCTTATCCTACCACTATCCTCTTGGGAATCTGGAAAATCTGACCATCTCAGCTTATGCTGGGGCATTGACACTTCCAGGCTTCTCTTCCAGGCTCTCAGAAGTCAGCAGCTACTTGAACACTGAAAGTCTGGACTTTGTCAAGCCTTCAAAGATCATAGAATTGCTATATGGAGAAGCACTCGAACCCACTGTAGTGGCAATACTGAAACATTTGCTTTTTTCAGTGTTTCCTCTTTTTTCCCCCCCTCATTTCTGTACCCCAGGTACATTTTTTAGTTTTTTTACTTCTCTTCTGAAATGGAACATTATGATTGATTCCCTGAAATTTTGAGATTTCCCCAGAATTTATTAGGTCTTAGCCCACTGGACCCTGACCAGCTAAGCTAACTAACATTTCTGCCCTTACTGCTATTTACTCATGCCCATTTGGAAACAGTCCCCATAGACAGTCCAGGGAAAGACCTCTGATGTTGATCACTGAAGTGAAGACCAGGGCAAGCTGCTGCTTTAATGATTTTCCACAGATTTTCCATGTTGCCACTAAGCACAGAAGGGAGCTGCCAGCATCTTTCCTGCTACAGCAGTTGCTGCTTGCAAATACCTGGTTTAACTCATGAATGCCCTCTTCCTGTTTGTTATTAACCCTCTGCCATACAACCTTGAACAAGGACTGCTGGTGGAGGGGTCTATAGGAAGGATGCTGTCTGGTTTGTACCAGTTTATTCAAAACAGTCTAAATGCTTGGTTTGAAACAGACCTGCTGATGGTCTTGAATTGCAAAAGGGAGAACTAATATGTTCTGCTACAGCAGTGGAGCTGAGGAATAGTCACCTGCAGTTCTTGAGCAAGAGACAGCAGAGCCAGATCCCCATGAAGAAGGACTATCTGTAGGCAGTACACATCATGCTGCACACATGCTCCGTCCTTGTGTGTTCAATGCCAGGTTTGACAGATCCTTGGGTGACATGATTTAGTGTGAGGCACCCTGCCCATGGCAGGGGGGTTGGAATTAGATGATCATAGCTTTCTTTCCAACCCTAACCATTCTATGATCCTATAGGGCATGGATGTCACTGGCAATCTTGTCTACATTGGATTTCTTGCCACTGTGAAGTATAGTGGAGTTAAGCCACAAGAAATCTGTTGTGATAATAGTGTAGACACAAACCTCAAACTTTGCTGCCTGCACAGTAAAATTCTCATTAAAAATTATGCTCATATATATTATACCATAGAACTTCCCATATAAACGCAGAATGAGACCACAAACACACTCCAGACATTTGTCATGGTGGCTGAAAATATGATAAGGAATATGATGGAAACTCAGGTGATGCCTGCCTGATTTTGCTTGGCTGGTGAGACAGGGTGGGCAGCAAAAACAAAGTTTTCCTGGTCCAAGCTAAGTTCTCAAAGAAGTTACAAATAATTACCTTCCTCCAGGGGCAGCTGAGTAGACTGAAGAGGTTGCCTTGCCCATCAGGATGTTACTGATCCTGCAGCAGAACATCCCATGTCCAATTTCCTCTACTACACACTCCAGCCCACTGCAGAAGTGACTAATTTTTCCCGAAGGGAATTAGGCAGTAATGGGAGCACAGAAAGCATTCTGCCAGGAGACCTGCTGGCCAGGAACATGTTGTGTAAAGGCAATGACATTTAAACTGTATCTGCAGTCGTTTTGTGAGCCACGGATCTCACATCAGCCTGAAACGTTTTGTAATACCCATTATACCACCAATATCAGCCACTGTTCTGTGAAACCACCAGCAGCAAAATCACACCAACAACCCTCCTTCTAGCTGGTAAGTGGCTTTTGTCAGCATAATTCACACCAGTGCAGGTTCATTTTAGCAGCACATTTTGTTCAGGAGCACGATGTCTTCACACATCTAATCAAAGAGCTGTACTTGCTGACTGTAGCCCAGGTTGAGCCCAAAGCATATGGAAATTGGCCTTAAGAAATTAAAGTGCAGTTTAAAATACCTTTTCAAAAGCAGTACTATCTCCTCTAAAACCTACCACCTCCCAAAACTTCCCCATCACAGTAATGTGTGTAAAAACCATTTGTAGTCTGATTTCTTACACATGTGCATACTGAGAGTAGCACCTTCGGGCCTACTGAAAAGCACGAGGGGGCTCTTTTTTGTAAACTGGCTATTTTTTCAGTACAGACCAAAGCATTTTCCATATTACCCTATTGAAAAAGTGCTCTCAGCTTTGAGGGTAACACTTACCTGTGACAGGGTGAGGGCTGCAAGGGGGGAAGCAGTTCTGCAGCAGAGCTTGCTGCTCCCTGAGGCTAGTGAGGTGACAGGGGACAGGATGCCATCACACCTTGCTTCAGCGGCTGTGGACACACAGCGTCTTTCTTCTGAGAGTGGATCTTTGCCAGGACCTGGCAAAGCTGTGGTGCTTGTGCAACATGACCAGCAGCCAGGGCACTTCATGGTCTGGAGATGTGGGCAGAGGCTCCTTGGGGTGAAAAGAAGCACACTGCACTTCAAGCTCTTACGTTTGAAGCTTTCTCAACTAGTTGATGCTTATCAGGTTTTCACTGCAGAATAGGGTATCAGCCACTTTGTCTGGAGACACTTTAAAGTCATATCACCAGCATCTGATCTTCTCACTCTCTCATCATCTGTCTAAGATTGCTTTTGCTTTCACTGCAGGCATGGAGGAAGTAGAGAGTGTCAAGGATCTCTTCTTCACCTTATCAGTCCCTTACAGTCTCTCTTAAAATGCAAACTTCTCTTATGATCAGCCAGTTGAAGTGGGGAATCCCAGTGCAGGATCTTCGCTCTCTGCCCATCCAGTTGAGACAGATGTTAAGCCTCTGACTTGCCCTAATTACCTGCCACTTTCACTCACTGGAGGGTAGGACTTACTAGATTTGATCTGTGCTCTTACACTGCCCATCCCTGTAGTATCTGAGCTTTCTCTCACTTCCTCCTTCTGTAAGATTCCTGCTGACTTAGCCTTCAGAGGCAGCTGTGACTGGTATTCCTGATGAGACATAAAATGGGAGAAGAGTCATTTATAAAACCTGGTTTCTATGTCTCACGTGGATTGTTCTGTCTTGTGGATCTCCAAATTATTGCACAGTGGTTGACTATTGATTCTGCTGTTTGAAATTCAAACCTTTGCTCTCCTGAGGTCTGACAGAATTTGACACAAAATTATTACTTAGCTACAGATTGGTTTTTTGTAACTAACCCAGAGAATTTAATAAAATATTGAGAAGTGTTTTCACAAGAGGGCTCCAGAACCTGAAAATGGGAGGAGAAATCTTCCATTAGTAGCTTGCATAGGATTTAGATAATTTCTGGATTACCCTGTTAAATATGATTTAGGTCCTGACTCAGCAGAGCATTTTAGTACTGCTTACTTTGCTGAAATGAACAGGGATGGATCTGAACACCAACTTAGAGATCATTACCTGCTGGTGAGTGAGGTTTTAAAATGTATTTAAATGTTTAACTCACTAAGTACCTCTAAAAATCTGTCTTTAAATATGTTGCTGAATTAGGGCCTTAATTCCCATTAAATTCTCTGTTGGCTGGATTCTCCAGTTTGCCAAGTTCATTTGTTGCCTTCAGACTTCCTCCTGAGGTTTCCCTTGATCAGCTAATGTGTGTCGAAATACACCTTGTTCTGTCTGCAGCTGGCATTTAAAATACATTCATTAAACACGTTGGCTAATGAGTTATTAAAGAAACACCTTTTATCCTTCTCTAATCATATTCTTGGTACATCTCTCATGATGCAATAGGTGCTGGGTACATTTCAAAGGTGCGTAATTGTGTCTCACAGCATCATGATGTAACAGGCTTCTCAGGTATCATCCTTCCATGCATGAGACAGGGCTGGGTTGGTTTATGGGATGAAAGCATATTTGATATGTTGGCACTGGGTGGAGGAAGAGGTTAGTGGTAATGTTGCTGGGAGGTCATGCTTGATTATGGTCCAGTGCTCTTTCCAAAGCAGCCTTCCCACTGGAGGGGACAGGGTGCAGAACAGGTTGACGCGGTACTTGTGTCCCGGGGGCTTACAAGGTTTTAAGAGACAGAAACCAAAGTGGTGAAGGGGGGACAGGGAGAGCAGTGGTCTCTGCACAGTGCCTGAAGCAGCAGCTCCACACTGGGACAAGCCACCAGAAGACCTGGACCAAAACAGTGGGAGATGTGCTGTCAAGCCTGAGTGACATGAGAGAGCACACCCATCACCCTCCAGTAGCACAAGGTGTTACAGCCTGTATATTCCACCCCGGAAATCTCTGACTGTCAATCTCACTCCTCTGTGCCTATGCCTTATTGCTGAGCTTCGGGAGGAATGTAAGTGCTCCATTGACCACAGGGTTGAATTTCACCTGGATTAAATCCCTTTGAAAACCTAAACTGGGTTGCTGATGAGCTACACAGAAATACTTCCTGTCTCCTGCATTACCATCTCTAGGTTTCACCCTTTCTGAAACACAAAGCGATCATGGAGGGGTTTCAGACCTTTTGGTAGATGGCAGTGAAAGAAACATTATCCTCCACAGGAACACATGAACAGCTCAGTTGATTTGAGTCAGATTTGGCTGAAGGAATCTCTGTCAGCTTTAGCTTCTAATGCTAAACCCTAGTATAAATGGGAGTGAACATTTCTGAAGCTAGAGTAAAACAGATCTGTGAGAGAAGTCTTCATTAGAGCCACAACTGCACAGAATCTACCACCTCTGCATTTATCAGTGTTTAATACAAATACATACATTGAAGCAAAAGGGAAGAAGAGAACCCCACAGGACATGACTTCCAATTAGCAGGGGGTCACATCCCCTGCTGTGATTTACTATTGAAAAACATGCAAAAGATAATTGAACATTACACTCTCATCTCCCCCTGCTGCTGGCAGCATTACGAGGAGGGCTGCTCTGGACCCCTTGGGGAGATGGGGAGAAGGGATCAGGCAATTACATGCAGCGCCACATAATAACAGTGATTCATAACCTCATGGCACTAAACTCACTGGGCCAGATCTTTAGCTAGTGCCCGCTGGTGTAGCTTCATTGACTTCAGGAGGGAGATGCTGATTTACGTCAGCTGCAGATCTGGCCCATTTACTTTTCCTCTTTAAGAAAGCAATAAACTATGCAGAGGGAGAGCAGGGTGTATAGTGCTCTCTGCAGCAGCCTGATGGGTTTCTGCAGAGGAATGCTAAATATCTGAGAGATAATGACTGCTTCTGTGAAAGAAGATCAGGTTATATTGCCCCTTGTGCCTCCACAAGGTGGCTTAAACTCTGAAATTTGCTATTTTGGACATGGGATAGCCAAAGAAGCTGGAATGATCTTAGTTATAGATAAGCTCCACAGAGCAGTCAAGAGCAAATCTTTTTCTGTACAGCTTTAGTAACAGGTTCTTACTGCCATCATCATCTGGAGGTGCTAGCATCTCTAATATTAAAGTTTCCCTAGTCTGATAATTTTCTTATCCTGATTTGCCTTGATCTGAGTTGGTTTAAGAGAAGAGGGCATGATACAGACTAGGGATCAAGCTTCCTTGTGTCTCAGACCAGCTCCAGCAGTACTTGCATTGTGAGCCTGACCAAGTCCCACCGTGGCCCTGTATGTTTGAGTGTTCCTTGACTCCCGAGAAGATTTTCTTTCCTTCGTGTGATTGCCTGGGAATTTCCCAGCTTCCTAGGAAAAACAGGCAGCCTTTCTCTGATGAGACCCAGGCCAGACACAGCTGTCCCTCCTTTAGTGCTGAGACCACACACAATTCACCCAACCCTGGGGTAGTGGAGTCCTGGCATTTCTGGGGTAGAGGGGTTTGGGACAGGCTGGGGTCTGTGCAGCTGTGCCAGGAATATGGATGGTTGCTGCAGATAGAAGACTGCTTATGATGGGAGCATCAAGGCCCTGGGAGCCTCAGACTTTACTGACTCAGTTTGGCACGGGCTGGAGCAAGGAATTTTTAATGACAGGGTTTGAAAATGTTAGCAGATTGTACGTAGCTCGTGCCTGCTTTCGCTAGCTGAACCAGCCAGTAATTTAATTACATGTGTGGCTTACAGCTAACTTATGCATGCCTATCTGTTGCATACCACGCAGCCCTGTGCAGGAGGGTGGGCTGGCCCTGGGAAAGGGCGCTGGGAATCCGTGCTGATCTGCACTGACCTGCGGGTGATGGCCAGGACCTGGATTCATGAGCTGGGGATTGCATTCAAGGACACAATAGTTTCCTGCCTTTGACCAGGCTTGATGTGGTTGCAGGAATATATAACCAACATGTCTGCTTAATTCTTTTTCTTTTCATGTGGCTTCCTGTTGTAGTCCCTCTGTCTGTATTACAATGCTATAAGCTCCTTGAGGCAGGGACCATGGCTTTATATACCTTTGCTAAATACTAATACCCTCATCACATTGCTGTCTAGTGAGCAAGATTGTCATAGTCTGAGTTGGCCTTCAAACTGAGCTCCGAGCTCTGTCTCACTTTCTCAAAGACTCAGGCAGCTCTGGGGTTGTAATTTAGGTGCCTGTACTGGTGAATTGGAGTGAATTGTGCTGATCTGATCTGTACTGCAAAAGCACCTGAAGGGATAAAACCAGGAAGAACGAACTTGGTATTGTCAGCTCTGCACTTACAACTAACTTTTTTATCCTTAATAAAATCTTTATCAGTTTAGAAATCTTGATACTTTAAAATAACTGATGTTGGGCTGTTTCAGCTGCTCCTCTTTTGCATTCGTGCTTTTAGGCATTCATTTCCTTCCTTTGCCACCCCCTATGCTGCACTCTCCTGACTATGAAACTTTAGGCTTTATTTTAATGAAGAGAGATTGTCCAGAATCACATGACTCCAGGAGCTGAGTGATGAAGGAAGAAGCATAGACAGCACCACAAAAAAAAGCCCCATGTTTGTCAGATTAGCATTTGCTGTTGTTAAAGAAATCTTAGGGAAGAACCAGACCCAGGCTAAAGATGAAGCCTGGAAAATGGTTGTCCCGAGGTTTTTCATATACCAGTTGTCTCCAAATTAACCTTCTTAATGCTGTTTTGCAGCACAGAAGTGCTGTTATTTCCATTTCACAGATGGGGAACTGGAACACAGGAAAACTTAACAACTTGCCCAAAGTCCCTCAAGCAGGCCACAAAAGAGAGAGGAAAAGAATGGATGTCTGAATCCTAGGTCAGAGTCCTCATGGGCTATTCCTTCTTGCTGGTGAAAAGAGCTGGAGAAGAAGATTAGTAACACCGGTTTAGCCTCTGCAGGCTGAGTTAGGGTTCAGCGTAAGGAAGCAGTCAAATGTGTGGCTGTCTATCTGGAGGGTATTTGCACTAAAAAAGCTGCTGAGTCTGGAAAGCTGAGCATTTTCCCGTGTGATTGCTGCAGTTTCATTTTCTGGTCATGGTGGGAACAGCCTTTCTGGTTCTTAGTGGAATTAGTAAAACATCCAAACATTTCATAACTCTAATGGCTGTAGAAGTGGGAGAAACTCCAGCTGGTAGATGTAGAGATGGCTCCTGGTTTTCCAAGTCTGTTTGCCCTTTCTTTAGTGAACAATGTCATTTTATTTTAGCAGCCTGCTGTCTTCTCTCTGGACAGAAGACAAAGAGAGAGCAGATAAGTAGAGGTTCAAAGTCATCATCTCAAGAAGCATCCAAGAAATTAATAGAGAAAATACAAATTGCAACTTCTCAGTCTCCCAGGACAAGGCTTTTCTTAGTATTGACCTGTGATGAATCTTCCTTTTGTGCTTTCTGCAGGCAGTAAAGACATCGAGTCTCTCCACCAAACTGAGGATTCTTCCTGCCTCCTTGTCTCTTGCCTTGTTCTTGCTTGACTACAGAACTCCAGCATGAACAGAAGACTGTCCTGTCCCCACCTGAATTGCTTATGGAGGGGAATATCCCCTTCTATACACACATACTATTTCCTTTGAAGAAAACACTTTTAAAATTACCTGTCACATGCACAGAGAAAGCCCCTTTCCTACAAAAGGAGAACCCACATCAATATATGCCTGATTTTTGCTCTTCCAGCTTTGCACGTGCATTAAACACACCTATAAAAGACATGTACCCACAGCAACCATGTCTGTGCACACAGGTTGGGTAAGCATCCTGTTTGTTTGGATCATGGAAAATTACATTTCTTTGGGTTTTTGTAAAGATGTATTTCATAGGTACTTTTTTTTTGCAGCCAATAAGTAAACAGCTAATTGAACCCATTGGCTAGTGAAAGATGGGAAGCTGTAGTGACTAGACATTGAGTGGGCATTTAGGAAATGCTGTGTTCTGTGTTAGTTCCTACTCTGAGTCCTCTGTATCCTCTTTAGTAAATCACATGGAGGACTGAAAGAAGACTCTCCAAATCACCTGTAAATGCAGTATGCTCCCCAATGCATCCACATTCCATCTGCATGGCTGCTCCACACTGTCTGCAAGCAGCCTGTATGACAAAGCCTATATTTTGGGCTCTCAAAATCCTGCAGGGATACTTTGATCCTGCCAGAGGCAATGCTTGCAGGCACCCCATGTAAAAGACAGGCAAGTCTCAGGGTGCAGCTTCCAGCCACCCGTAGCTGACAAGTGCCAACATAGCCATTACGTTTTCCTATTTGTAAAATAGGAATAACGCTTGCCTCTCAAAAGCATCATGACACTTTTTTGATGAGTGTTTACTTGTCCTTGGTGAATCTCACTTTGTAAGTAACTCCATGGAATATTTTTGGAAGGGAGAGGATTGCTGTACAGTATAACAGAGTGTAGCAGTGGGTAGCAGAAATGGACTCCGAGTATCTGCAAAGTGCCTTGGGAGGCTCTGATGAAAGGCAAGATACAAGTGCAAAGTATTATTATTCTAATGATGCCTGACTCCCTCTGAGCTGTGCCTTGTGGAAGTGTGTGAACTTTGGAGCATGCCCTGAAGAATGTGAACCATGACAGCTCTCAGGAGATGCAGGGGATGCTGGCAACAGCTTAATCAATTATGACAGCAATGGTAAGATCTGTCCAGATTAGAGCACTTCAAAAACTACAAAGCCTCAGGCTTCCTCTGTCTAGGTTTTTGCGAGAGTGGGACAATGGAGGAAATGGAATGATTGGGGTCCTTTGAAACGTAGTAGTGCTAGCATCTGCTGGCTTAAATGCAAGACCAGTCAGATAGTGTTTTATCATCTAAAAACACAGGATGGTACAGGAGGCAGTGCTGTGAATGGGCTAGATGAGATGTTTCCCTGGGAGAAGGGTGGGCTATCTCTAATGTGTTATTGTAAAATAAAACAGGGATAAAGGAAAACAAAAGGAAAACATCATACAGAAAAGATCTATTGGGGAACGGGTAACTCTGCAGAAACATCAGATCAAAGGAGGACATTCTCTGCTAGGAATCAAATTATCCTCTTCCTTTCCAAGTCAAATGGACCCATTTGAGGAACAGATAGGCAAGATACAGCCTCTCAGCCAGAGTGATTTTATCTCTCTCTCAAGTGTGTGTGCATGTGTGAATTTCAAATAAACGCAGGAACAGAACACAAAGAGTTATATGAGCACAATGAATTACACCAGTGTGCATGTGTTTTCTCAAGAGAACTGAACAAACTAAATCAGGTGATGCTCAAAAGTGCCAAACCAGCAAATAGTAATAAGTACATTACAATTGCAAGAATATTTCTTAAATATTGTCCACAGAGGCAAACCACAGACCTGTACTCAGCTGAATGGGGTGTTCAGATACATTAATATTTCAGGGTATATTAAGCTGATCAGCTCACTTGGAAGCCACCGGTCCTTTTAAAAGGCTTCCTTTTAAAGGTAGCTGCTCAAAGAAGTGCCCAGGCATTGTATGGAGTTTCTTGTTTCACAGTGGCCAAAGTGGCTGTGTGCGGGATGTGTCCTACATAGTGGTTCTGCTGCAAAGGATGAGCCAGATCACCAGTGACCCTTTGCACCCAGCGCCCAACCTTATTTTCTGTGACTGTTCCAAAGAGCCACCATCCCTCCCAGCTGCCAGTGCATGGCCTGGAGTGGTTCTTAGCAATAGGAAATGTGATTCAGGCATGTAGGAATGATCCCAAGCCAAATAGTATGTTACCACTGTTTGACCGGTGACCCGGCTGTGCCACCTTTGTCTTGCATGGCAGCCTTTTTGCACTACAGTGATTCATTCTCTGCTGGTGTCACCTGCGGCATCACTCCATCACTGCCTGACGTACCAGTGATGGAGAAGGAGTCTGGCATGCAGGTCTCATGCATGGCATGTGAAGCCTGACAGGTCTTACGCAGCCTGGTGACAAAAGTGAGAGCTGGAAACAAACCTGTAGGTGCACAATTAGAGGAGCAAACAGGGCTGGGCTTCTTCAGGAAACAACGCACTGTGACTCTTGAGGGAAGAGCAGCTTTGCCAAAACACCTCCACCTGCTCCCTCTGTTCCATTCTTAATGGCTGAACCTAAAGAATATCAGCAGACTTGTGGTTTTGACTGCCCTGTGTATGTTGCAGGAGAGTTCATGCAACAGAGATGTGATAATTGCCTGCTACTGTACTGTGCTGGGGTGGATTAAGCATAGGATTAGCAGTGCTTTGAATACTGCTCTGGAGATTGGTAGTGGAACAGTTTACTGCTCTTTCTCCCTGCTTTAAGTGAGATTCTGGGAGAAACCATTTGGGTTTGGCTTTCATTGCGCAACCTTAGTGACATTATGATGTTTCTGTTTCCGTGTGGAAATGGGGATCAATAGCATTCACACTTCAGCAAAGTACCTTGAGGTCAATCTGTGGGAGATGCTGGGAGAGTGGGGCATGTCATGCATTACTGTGGGCTTGCAGCCCATTGCCCACTCCATGAAACCTAAGCCACAGCAGAACACATCATCAAATGTGGTTTCTTTGCCATTCTTCAATAAAGCATTGCCAGCCTTCTTTCATATACTGTTTGCAGTGACCTTTTGTGCTTTGTTCATGTCCCAACTTAGATAAAGCTGGTTTTATTACCGAGCAGGGCTATTGGTATGAATACAAGCACCTAGAACAGTGACGATTAGTAGGAGATCATAGTAGACCATTGTAGACCCTGATCCATGTACAATAAAGGGATATAAGTCAAAGTGTTAGGCAGATGGCTGACTGTGAGCGTCTAACTTTGATGTTGCAACTCCTCTCCCTCTTTATTGCACTGAAAAGCATAGTCTGGCAGTCCTAAATACTAGGCAATGAATCACCTACTTAATGACTGTAATAGGCAGCCAGAACACAGTCCACAGCCTTTTGGGGTCTTTCCAGCGTCTACTTGCCTGTCTGTAAGCACACATTTAGAAAGAACAATTGACCCCTGATTCATAGGGTCAGTACTTTGGGTCAGTACTTTTACGTACCTACATTTTTATGATGAAAAAGGAAAAGTGTTTCCTTCATGAGGTTTAATTTACAAAGAGAAGTGTTGGACAATTGTTGGACCGGCATTAAGGGAATAAGAAGGGTGTAATTTAAAAAGGTGAATAAGCCTGAAAGGATTTTTTTCCTTTTCTCCTTATTTGTCTTTAATTTTATTTTTCTTTTTCTTTTCTTTTTTTTTTTTTTTAATTTTTATTTTCTTTTGTCCAACCTTGCTGTTTTACAGCANAAGGGGGTTAATTTTAAAAGGGGAAAAGACTTAAAAGATTTTTTTTTTTTTTTCCTTTTTTTTTTTTTTTTTTTTTTTTTTTTTTTTTTTTTTTTTTTTTTTTTTTTAATTTTTATTTTCTTTTGTCCAACCTTGCTGTTTTACAGCAGGGTCATCACTTTAAGAAAGTGAATTTGTCACCACAAGAGATTTTCTTTGTTAACCCAAAGCCCAGCTACAGGTCTCTGATTACTGTAAAAGAGCAGCTAGGTTTTCATTTCCACCATGAGCACAGACCTGTCTTGAGGTCCCAAATGAAGCATCTTTTGCAAACTCTTCTCAGTCATAAATAAAGTGGAGAGAACATTACTGCATGTGATTTATCACCATTCAGGATGGCTGGAGGTTACCTCCACAGACACATCTCCACAGAAATGCCCAGGGTCTCTTTCCTTGCCATCTATTAAATCATAGAATCATAGAATAGTTAGGGTTGGAAAGGACCTTAAGATCATCTAGTTCCAACCCCCCTGCCATGGCATCTTCTCTTTGTTCTAACATGCCTGTTTACTTCCTAGTTTGGGATCTTGCATTGTGACTGCCTAAAAGTTTCTTATGTAGCTTCTATAATTATTATCTGAGCTGCACTTGTCCTTCCTTACCTCCAGCATGAAGAAATTAGTGATCACCAAGTCTTATTTCTTCCTGCCATCTTTCACAGCCATCAGAGAGGTTACACAGAGTGACAACTCTTGTCTACAGACATACCATCATGGACAGGGCTAAAAATGTAGTTAGAAGAAGCTGTTAGCAACTCTATTTTGGACCTTGCATCTGATTTTCCTTCCCATTAGTACCATGAAGTGGGGAATAGGGAAGGGACTTGGTTTGCCATCTTTGTTCTTGCCCATTGATGGCCACACTCACTCTCTGAATGCTGAGCTGAGAGGGTGTTGCTGTGTCCTTTCTCCCTTCTGACTCATTTCTATCACTCATTATGTGGTCTGTCTCTCATCACCATAATTACAGGCCTGAATTTGTACATGGATCTGGAAGCTAGATGGATTTGGGAAGATCACTGGGCTTGGGTTCCCTGAGGGGGGGTATGATGTTGTGGACATAGATTTATTAACTCATCCCAAAAATGACTGAGTGAAGCCATCCTCTCAGTGTTCACAAGTCTGGTTATACAGATGTGGCTTCCAGATGAAGTGTGGACGCCTCATTCTTGCCCAGCAGTACTGCAGCATACTTCCTACCTTCTTAACCCTCCAGATCTCCACCACTCCACAAAAAGAAATAGTTCTAAAAAGAGCAAGAGGACTACAGGAGAGTTAGTGTCCTGATAGTGTCCTGATTCAGGATAGGATAGAGTGAATTTTCTTCTTAATAGCTGGCACAGGGCTGTGTTTTGGCTTTAGTCTGGGAATAATGGTGGTAACAAACCAATGCTTTAGTTTTTTCTAAATAGGGCTTTCCCTGATCAAGGACTTTTCAGTCTCATGCTCTGTCAGTGAAAGGGGCTCAAGAAGCCGGGAGGAAGCAGAGACAGGACATCTGACCCCAAGTATCCAAAGGGGTATTCCATACCACTGCACACATTGCCCAGTACACAAATAGGGGAGAGTTACCCAAGAAGGGACAGATCACTGCCAGGGAATGGGCTGAGCATTGATCAGTGGGTGGTAAGCAATCATATTGTGTATCACTTGTGTTTATTGGGTTTTATTCCTCTCTTTTTGTTATCTTTCTTTCCATTATTAGTACTATTATTACTATTATCACTTATTATTATTGTTGTTATTATTACATTTTAATTTCAATTATTAAACTATTCTTATGTCAACCTGTGGGATTTATCTTTTTCTGATTTTCCACCCCAAAGTGGAAGCATGTAAGCAGCTGTGCAGTACTTAGCTGCTGCCTGGGGTTAACTGCAGCAGATGGGCATTTTGAAGTCCATTTGCCTGTATCATTGTACAAAAGGTATCTACATCAGTGCAAAAGGATTTGGAAGTGTCACCTCTCAGAGCTGCACTTGCAATGGAAATGGTGAGCTGAGGAAGACGTTTGGACTGGTTCAGGCAGGTATGTGAGGTGAAAGGTGGCCTTTCTTTGAGAGCACTAAGGCCCTACACATTCACAATGTGTTGATTTTTTGTCATTTTTTTATTTTATTAATTTTTTTTTCTGGTGAGAGCTTTAGAAAGTACTTTTTTTGATTATAACAACTCCTGGACTTTTAGATACAGAGCTTCAATGAACAAAAACGTGTGTTGTTTTAATTCTAGCCAGTGGTATGTTGTTTTCCCATAAGATGTGACAGAGACTTTTGAGAGGAAACTTTACTTTGTAAGGGAAAAGAAATCTCTTTCTTTGCTGAAGATGAGAGCCACAAAAGCAGAGAGCAGCTCAACTGCAGGCTCCTAGGAAACAAAAAATATCCTGCCAATGTCTACTGGGGAATCTGGTGTATTTCAACAAGCTGAGATTTACGAAGGGCATCAGAGTTAGTAGCCCACAGAGAGCACACAGAGGGACTAGCTTTAATGTACCTGCAGAGGCAAGGATTAAACTTTGCTTTTATGATTACTCTAATCTAAAAGACAGCACTTCTGGGTGGCTCTGTAATCTTCTGGCACCTTCTAGCCACCTTTGTTTAGATCTGACTCAGATGTGTGACTATTATCTGCCATTGGTACCAGTTTTGCAGCAAAAATCACAACCTACAGCTCCTAATTTTTTTCTGGGCATGATCCGGAGCAGTTCAGCTTCCTGAAAACTGACAAGATTTAAGCTTAAAGCAATTTATTTGCTGGCTTGAGGAAGCAAAACCTGAACAAGTCTTCACAAAGACTATCCTCTGAGAGAAAGGGTCAAGAGTACACACAAGATTCACATTCCTGCCTCACTGTGCAAAGTAATAAGCAAGCAAATTTAGGATGAGCATAGGTTGAAGAAAAGGACTGTCCTCACTGGTATAGAAATGATACATAGACAAGCAGTGAGTAAACTCTTTTTCTTTCCTCAACAAGAGTGTTAATTACTGGTATTTGAGTCTGAGCTATGTTAGCAGCATGAAGGGGAAATCCCTAATATGTGACAGATTGATGCTGTGGTATTCCAGAGGGCAAGTGAAGTTTTACTATCTGAAAGTAGGATGTTCACTCATGGAGATCGCAGCAGAGATGGCTAATTTTTTTTTCACCTACTTAAGTCACCACTGCAAAGGTTTTGCAGTGAAGGGAGGAGGTTGCTTGGCCTCTTCTCATGTTAATGTTTGACTAAATCAGTTGATAAGTGACCTATTAATTGAATAGTTGCAAACTGCTGAAATGCCAGGTTTTTATACGTGAGTGTAGAAAAAACAGGGAACCATATTCATGTCAGGTCTGAAGGCTCTGATGAGATCTGCAGACAACGTCTGGGGAGACTCTGCATGTTGTGCATTTTGATGTCTCAGAAAAATGCTGGTCGAAATTCCTGGAGTGAACTCAGTTTTCTAGTGCAATATATACTATAATGTGTTCAATTGCAGCTGTGTAGTTTGACTTTGGTAAAGACGAATACATATTTCCAATGACCCTTATCTTCCTTTTTAATTTTTCTCTCATTAGAACACGAATCTAAATTGTGAGTGGGATAGACTAAGAAGTTTAACTGTGGTGATGCTATAGGAGGATACTCCATAATATGCACATCTTGAAAAAAAGCAATAGCTAAAATTTCTTCAAACAAATAATATGAAAGCTTGATTTACATATAGAATAAGTCAGACTAAGTGCTTATTCAAGCTAAATTCATTGAAATCCAATAGCCAAGTGAAAGAGATGTAAATAGACACTAGAAGGATACGTTAAGGTGAAATATCCAAGGATGTGAAAATATTGGAGGAGACTGTGAACTACTTCACTTACACATGAATATAAAGGAAACATTTCTAATAGTGTTGTCAGGACCTGGAAGGAGCCAGATGCCAGATGAGAGGAGCAGTTGAGACGCTGAGGTTCTGCCACTCTCAGGTTGGCAGATGATGGGGTAAGTCTGAGGAGAGGTTTTCACCTAAGGATAATAATTTGGAGCTCAGTAGAGAGAAAGTAATCACATTTTAGCCAGGTACAGAACAATTTTAGTGTGCCAAGACTTGAGCAAGTGACTTGCAACTCAGCTCTCCTGAAAACAGCTCCATCTCTGTGATGGATAAGTGACATTTCACTATGTTAGGATTGGTTTTGGGGAGGTCTCTTCAGGGCTGGTGAGCAGGAAGAAGATCCATATGTGAATCATCAAAGAAAGGCTAAGAGGCACTTCCAGTGGATTGATAGGAGATAGCTAAGAAAAGTGAGCTTTCTCTTTACAGGCTTGCATTCAGGGTTTTGCTTTTGATCAAGCAGAGCCTTCTAACTAAGTCAGCATATCAAATATTGTTGAACACAGGTGGAGAGACACAAGAACTCAACTGAAGCATGCAAGGTTTCAAAGGGAAATGAAGATCTGTGTCATGGCAAGGTTACTCTTTCTCTTCTTCACAGGCCTCTCTCAACTATTGTAAGCAATTGTTAAGGCAGCTGGAATAAAAGATTTCTTCCATGCATGGTGTTTGCATTGCTGTGTAAACAAAGCTGAAGAAAAGCTTTATTTAAGAAAGGTGTGTATGGGAATATCCTCCCTTGTTGAAAATAACTGGATAAGACAACCTGTGGATGGATAGAAAATATTTACCCAAGCCTAATACTGGTGCCACTGAGGTTGGTGGGAGTCTTGCTAACCTGGGAGGACGGAATCGGGTTTTGTGATGGCTCTCTGGGGGTGGGCCAAACAGAGCACAGTGGGACTGAGGTATTCCGGTAATGTGCCATGTTTTTCTAATCAAGGGACCTGCATCATTCTGGGAATGGAGATGTTTAGTGAAGGGTGGAGTGTCTCAGATAAATAAGCAACTGAAACTTGGGATGTTCATCCACGCCTTATCTGAAATGGCCAGATCTCTTTGTTGTGCAAAATGGGGCTGGCAAGCTTGTGGGGATAAACTTCCTTCTGACATTTGACATTGTCTGCTCCTGCTTCAGCTGTAGGTACAAAATCAGCTTCACACCAGTGCCCACTTCTCTGCTATTTGGTCAGGTCCTTTTCCTCACCTCCTTTTTCTTCATGCACTAACTGCTACAGGACACGGGCAGCAGCTACAGCTGCTGCTGGTACCAAAACTCTTCACATCCCCAGCACCTTGCCTTATACCTGTGAGTGACATCACTGGCTTGTAAGTCAATTACAGCAAATTTAAGCAAGATTGCCTTTGTGGACACAAAGAATCTCATCTACGTGCACCGTTATTATTATTAAGATGCTGATGAGAGTGAAGCAGGATGATTTCAGTGCTGTCCAGAAGCTGCTGCATGATTGTGAGACAGCATTTTTTGTGTACTTCAGATTTCCACAAATGTTTTCTTTCGACTAAACCTAACTTGGTGTTATTAGTAAGTGGGATATACAGTTCAGCATAAGCTACTAGAAATATTTTAGGGTAATCTTTGTTTTTCTCTGTAGGTATCAGTTGTAAACCTGATGCTCTGAGACAGATTTTCTATTGGTTTGTGTTTCCCAGATTATTTAAGAGATAGGTCTGGATACGCAATCCTACTCCAAGTGTAAAAGTTAGGACCTTTACATATTTAGATAGCTGACTTACGGGATCAATCATTTCTCAGAGGGTTAAATGACCCGAGCTAAAGCAAGAAACGGAAGTCCAGTTGAGGCAGACTTAAAAATATGGCCCTGGAAAATGTCTGGATGAAATTTATTTGCAGAATAAAGTTCCACCATTTGCAGAAAGGTCACCAGTGTCACTCCTTCACTGAAAAGTCAACTGCCTTACAAATGTTTTCATCTTCAATGATTGAAAACTGATCTTTTTTAACAAGTGTACTGTTGACAAAAACCCTGTGTTCAAATGAAAACTTTTTATCTATTGGATTTTGCACTTTCTGAAGAAGAGTCGTGATCTTTTCCAGAAGGCTGACTCCTTTTACAAAAAATAGGTTGTTTGTCTGAAAAAGCATCTTTGTTTTAAAAAGGTTTGATGCACCCAAGGTCAAGATCTGCTATAAGATCTAATCCTTTCTGTGTTCATGCTTGATTGTTTGCAGCAATGTGCTTCTGGTCTTTCAAAAGTAGGAAAGACTGCAGGGCCACTTTTTATGGCTGTTTGGAGAGGGGTTTACTTAGCTCTCTACACTATGAAATGACTCAAAAAATCACTGTATAACAGATCAGGTCAGCTTGAAAATCAAAGCCAGGAAACTGCTGATAGCTTTTCTGCAGTTTCATGAAAGTTTACATAATTGTCAGTGCATGTCATTGTGTTTAACAGCTGCAGGAAGATCCTGGTCTCCAATAAACAGGGATAATTGATTAATAAAGTGTATCTGTGGCCACTATCTATGCACTGAGAACCAAGCAGCCAGGTCTGGAGCCCTGCTGCTGAAGATACAATTTACACATTTGTTTAGCTTAAAGTCTGTATCTGGTCTGAAAAATTGTGGTGAATCATTTGAAGACTCAGAATTGTTTAGGCCACCCGCACACGCTGATAGGATTAACATTTCAGGGTGAGCCCAATTAAATCTGTGGAAAAATTCCCTTTGGCTTTTATATGACGTAGAGGTGGAAGGGATGAGAAGGTTCTCTGGATCCAGTCCCTCTGCTCAAGTAATACTCAAATTTCCATGACTTACCTGACTGGATCTCATGATAAAATCTCACAGCTTTTCTTATGGCTTCAAAAACTTCTTCCTCTGCCAATTAGAATATCCTTGTTCTCCATCAAGTGTCCTCACTGGCAGCTTGCTCTGGTTGTTGCACCAACAGCCATCCTGTAGCTTAAATAATTCTTCTATAGCATTTGTCAGTATGGGATATTTAGATACAGCAACCATATTCTGTGTCAGCCTTTGTTCTGGGAAGCTAAACAAAACTCATACATCTCATTTCCTCTTGTAAAACAGGCTTTCCATGTCCCTGGACAGTTCAGTAGCATTCTTCTGCACCTATTTCCCTGTGAATTTAGTCTTCTTGAAAAGGGATGACCAGAATTGCACTCAGTGAGTTTTCTCAGGGCTATGTACACTACGTTACCATTGCCCTTGTTTGACAAGCTTCTTTAAACTCAAGTTGTTAAGATGATGCCTGTGCCATTTCCAAGAGCTAATTTCAGAGTGGATGCATCCCAGAGGCAGGCAGCCCCACCAAGAGGGCTCTGCTGCTTCCTCTCCAAGCAGCGCCTGGGATTCCTTCAGTGAATGTCTTCATTTTATCACTTTACAGAAGTGAGAGGCAGGACCTTGCAGACCATGACCCTGGGAAAAAAGAGCACCCTATCTCCTGTCCGTGACTAGCCCAGAGTGGTGGTGTTTGCAAAACCCATGTTTTATGGGGCTTTTGTGACATGATGAAGGGCAGGCAGGATGGGGGCGTGTATAGAGTGCCATATTGTTGTGGTCTCTGTACACCCAGCAAAGAGTGGGACCCTGAAATAAATCGCCTGAGCTCCAGCAAAGTCGATATAGCAATTTATACCAGCTAAACATGTGGCCTCTGGGCTTGAGGTTACCATGGAGAGATAACATATTTTCCTGTTGTCTTAGGTACTTTGTCCTTTTTATGTTCCTGTTGGCACAGAGGGAAATGGCTGGGGAGGGAGTGGGATAATCAGCAGAGCTGCCATGGTTATCAGGCAGACAGCCTTTTTCCTGGAAATTTCATGGATTTTACACATAAAGAAAAACCCATAGGGTAACACTAGAGACTTTTATTTTTTTTTACATTTTTATTTCTTTTCTCCTTTTTCTTTGTTTCCCTTTCTCTTTTCTCCAGGTATCCACGTTTGACAGCGACCAAGACAGTCATCAGGCTGTTTGCCTTGCTATCTTGGTTTGCCATGTCCAGGCTTCCTCAGGACACCCATGATCAGGCAGATGGTTTTACGTCTCTTAAAATCCACCGATCCTTTATCGCTGTGTGAACTTGTACGTCCTTTGGAATCCTCTGCTCCCAGGTCTGGCTGGCAATGTTTGAAGGATAAGAAAACGCACTCTCCATTCAGCTAGGCAGTACGTGTTGCAGTCTTTTGAAGAAAGACTTTTATGCAGCACCAGGAAGAAGCAATGCAGTTATAATGAAATTCTCTGATGTACCCTTCATATCTCTACATTTTCTGAATTTTCCAAGGATATCAATGATAAAAACAGTTCTTCAAAGCTATTTCCTTACAGGAATTTTAGTACATTTAAGACATAGAGTAAAACGTTCACTAAGACCCACAGAGTGGATGGTTTAGACATATACATGTGCCTGTGGGAGTATGTTCATTGGTAATTGAAATACATTTTTCTTTCATATAAACTTGTAAATTTTAAAGGAAATAATAAAATTATTCAAAATCTCAATTAAAATCCATATATAAGTACATAGAATTAAAAACTGTTTATATGTTCTTCATTGGAAGGATTCTGTACAAACAGTGGAGGTACTTGGTGTAAACTGGTGCTAAGAAATCCCCTTTGATAACATCCTGAATCACTGCAGAGTTAGACAAGAGATGCAGTTGTTTAGTGTGTTGTGTTTGGGCCATTCTTTCACTCCCTTATTCTCTTGAGTTTGCCAGTCTTAAGAGGTGACCATTAGGTAAATATCAAACCTGAGCAATGGATAATTTTCTTTTTTAGAAACAGAAGATCTGCTAAAAAATAAAACCCAAAATTTTCAGAATAAAACAGTTTCCCTTGAGTCAAATTTATGGAATAATTAAATTGATAAAAACCAACAAAGAACTTCCTTTAAATATTGCAACATTTCTTTTTAGGAGTTATCTATTGCAAACATTTTGACTTTTCAGTTGAATGGGGCCTTTCAGTTTATAAATTAACCCTGAAAGAACTCTGAAAGGGGGAAGATAATGCCAAACCCCATTTCTGTTTAAATAAGATTTTTCTGATTAATGCAAAGTATTTTCTTTTCAGACAGTTGTTGTTTTTTTATTTTATTTTTCTTTTGGATTGATTGAAATGAGAATTATTTTAACTACTGAATTGGAAATGGAAATAAAATATTTAAATATGCCCTGGTTTAATGACTCATAGTTTCTTGAGTAAAAACCTGGAAGATGAAGCTTCAAGGTTTCCCTTATATTACTGAATATTACTGAACATTACTGAACATAACATAGTCTCATGTTACTCCCAAAGCAGTTTAGCCGATGTATAAAAATATTTAAGCAGTTATTGGGAAAAATTCAAGTTATGAGTCCAATAAGACATAGATTTATTGTGTTTACATGTATGTAAGTTTGTACCTTTGCAGTACCCCTAGATAGAATCATGGAACCATAGAACAGTTAGGGTTAGGAAGGATCTGAAGATCATCAACCCCCTGCCATGGGCAGTGGCACCTCACCCTATATCGTGTCGCCCAAGGCTCTGTCCAGCCTGGACTTGAACACTGCCGGAGATGGAGCATTTACCACTTCTTTGGGCAATCTGTTCCAGTGCCTCACCACCCTCACAGTAAAGAACTTCTTCTTTATACCTTACCTGAACTTCCCTTGTTTAAACCCATTACTCCTTATTCTATCACAACAGTCCTTGTTGAAGAGTTCTTCTCCAGCATAGGTGTGCATTGGTGCTGAATCAGTGGATATATTTTATTCTATTTTTTCATGGACGAAATTTATGCCTTAAAGCCTTAGTTTTGATGTAATTTTCCCAAACATTTACAGATGGAAAGACTGTTTATTTTATTCAGTTTTTTTATGAATGCTTCTGATGCCTTCTTCACATTCCCAGAGAGGTAGCCTTCCTTATTCCACTAGGCTTCTTGCAATGTGGTGCTATTCAACTGAAGTTGAAGTGGTTTCATCTTACTTGTTTTTTTTTTCTGCTATCTGATGATTTGATGAAATACACTTAGAAAGCAAACCATCACCCCAGTGTTTGCACAGGCCTCCATTCAGGCTCGGTGATAAAATTCCTCTCCCTGAAAATGTGCTGTGGGTGCCCACTGAATCCCAAACTGTAGAGACAAGGCATAAAACAGCATCCACTGCTCTGGGGAGAAGATTGAAGTTGGTTGACATTGATGATGGGGAGTCCAGGTACCATCACACTGACTGCTTTTCCAGTGGGATGTGACTGTATCAAGATGCTGGTAACAGTCTAGTCTGTGTATGAATACACAGGGAACATAGGACTCAAAGGTCATTTATTTGTCCACTGTAAAACCCCATTTGTTCTCTGTCCTGATGTGAACTTCGGATTATTGTGTCATATGCTTTGAAGCTTATTAACTTCTTCAGTCTCCCCATGCCCACATACATGCAAGGGTCTGCATGTGAACGCTGTTCCTGCAGCTAGGCTGGCTCAGACAGTAAAGCAGCACCAGCATGAGGGAGACATGAAGGCTGAGACTATGTGTTTGGCAACATGTAGGTTTGTGAAACAGCATCTCACAGACTGACCTGGGGGTGATACTTAAAGAGCTGCTGTAGGGGAAGGAAAGACCTTCCTGTTCACATCCAAGTATTTTGGCTTTGGGAGCTCTCTCATCTCTTAATCCTGCAGTTTCAGAAGCAGAGGAAGATTTCCTCACTGCCCCCTCTAGCAGTGCAGAGTGTGAGGACAGCCACGTCCCATCCACAGCCCCTTCCCCTGCTACAGATTACTCCATCCCATGAGGGCTGCACCAGCCTCTCTTGTAGATATAAGAACAACTTGGCTTTAGCTTACAGCCCTGTGCAAAGACTGTCTCACTCTGCAGTCTCTAAAGCAAAACCAGGGCAGACCATGTCTGAGGAGAGTTTTGCTCTGTCTACATGGGAGACCTTTAGCATAATGTCAGCTAATGCTGCTCACAGACTGCACAGGCTGAGCTGTACCAGTAGGTACCCTGAAGGACCAGCACAAGTCTTCATTCCTCTTTCCACTTATCTTTCCTGTAAAGCTTTTACTTCTGAGATGAGAAGCTCAGTGACCTTGTCAAGAAAGGAACTGGAAAATGGGTTTAGTTGGAAGGTATGACTCAAAAGCACTGTTCAGAGCTCAGATATCTTCCCCTGGGGATTATAGAGTGAGCAATACTAAAATCAGTGTGTCAAGATGTTACCAAGAATGCACGGGAAGAAACTTCACATGGCACAATGAGATGAGAGTGCTGCAGTCGGAGCTCTGAGTTTAAAGAAATATTCTGATTCAATCAATGCCCCTTCGTTTATCCTACTCCTGCTCCTCCGTTCAGCAGGAAGCCCATTTCATTCCTTTTACAGCTGCTGTGCTCCTCACTGCTTCCCTCTCCTTGAGCATCCGTCATGAAGCAGTTCTTGTCCTTTGCCTCTGATAGCTAACAGGCCCCTGTCACCAGACCAGTCTTTGATGGTGCTGCATCGATCACACAGAAGGAAATGGCTATTGAATGGGTGGCAATCAACTTTTTACCTCTCCCTGGAGCCAGAGTGCATCAGTGCTTCCCAGCATTAAGCAGAAGACTCTTGGAAGATGTTTTTTGTGCTATGTTTCCTCATGTGGAAGACTGGTGTCTCAGTGCCGAGTCATAGGACTCAGGGGACATAGCCGCAATTGCTTGCTAAGTTTAAAATAAAATTTAGTGCCATAGGAAGATAGAAAAGAGAGATGGTGCCTGGGGCAAACATCTTCTGGCTGACAGGTCTTGCTTTCCAAGTCAGATATGCTACTGAGATCAGGGGAGAAATGTCCCACTGGCAACAATGTTTTCTACCACCCATCTCCACCTTTGCAAACTCAAACCTAAACTGAGACAGACTCTGGAAACATGTTAGCCAGCATGACTGGAGGAAGGAAGCCCACATGCAGGTGTCCATTGGAAAGAAAGAACTGAGTTGAAAATAGCATATTGGTATAACCTTTGCTGCAGCATTTGCTGAAAAATCTGAAATTTCAGTCTCAAAAAAGAGAAAGAGAATTAAGAAGAGGTGAATCCTCTCTGTCTCCATACAGAAGCAGAGAGCAGACCACAGCCCGTATGTCCTGATCCTGAGGCATGTAGCTAACTATCTCTAATTCCTATTGCATAGCAGATAATTGCACTTGAAGACATAAACTTTAACAAACAGGACTCAGAAGGACTCAAGAGGCAACAGAGCTGGTAGGACCAAGTTGCCCTCAACGAATATGTTTGGAGATAGATCCAGAATTGTTCTATCTGTGCACATCTTCCACGCATTCAGTTGGACAGATGGAGCTCATCAGTAGGGCTAGTTTGATGGACACATGTGACTGTCAAGCATCTCTACCCAGAGACATCCAAATGGACTCCATGTGGATCCAGTTTAGGAGTATACACATATATATATATATAAGCAGTAGTCAAACTGGGTTTGTATATATAAGAATGTCTAACATAATTTCAAAGCAGTGAGGGAGTAGTCCCTGTGCATTCCTACTTGTCTGGATTCTCTTTTTCTTCCTGCTCTATTATTGTCAAATATTTATAGAAGCACTTCAAACTCCCATCTTTAACTCCTGGATAGAAACATATGCAATATTTCAGGCTTTGAAATATCCTTCACACTAGCATAGCAGTTTGCTGGTACCTACAGAATGTATTTGTCCCTCTTTTCAAAGGGATTCTGTACTGTGTTCCAGAGGGAAGGAAAAGCATAGATAGGAGTAGGTGCGTGCTAATCCTAATAAGATACTCAAATGTAGGACTGTTTGCAGTTACAGCAGCAAAGTTTGTGTGATTCTGGGCTTCAGACACACAACATTTCTTATCTTAGATTTCCTGGTAAGGGGACGTGAGTGTCTGTTCCAGCCAAACTTGTGTTTGTGGCCAGGGACCATGACAGTTTACCTGACTTATCAGGCAAAGTTCACACCACCCCTGAAAATTTTCTCCACTCTCCCTGAGTTCCTGTGAGAACATTGCTGCAATTTACTGAGTTTTGTGCATCCACCCATGGTTATAACAAAGCACTCTTCAAAATACTGCAAAATAGTCAAGTTACAAGTGCTGGCAAATGTTGAGATTCCCAGTTTCCTCTTCTTCACTTTGCAAATACTGGCATTTTTTTTTCCCTGTAACGAGGAATAGGAAGCATCACAAAGGTATTCTGTATCAAAAGGCCTTTCAGTCTGCCTTGGCTTTTAGATGGCTTCCGATCCAGATCTGCTATAGATACCTCCTTTTGGCTACTATTGGAAGCTCCCTGCAGTGTGCAATAAACATTCACTTCATATCACACATCTCACCCTGACAGGCAAATCCCTTGCATATCAATGTGGGCCTGTGAAGAGATTTTGCTTTTTTACATTCCTTCCACTCCCAGCTGTTAATTTGCACTGACTAGATAGCAGGGGGTCCCACTCTGCCCCAGAGACATGCTTGTGACTTCCATCGACTTTAATAGGATTTGTATGAACATACACAGAGTCAGTTCCTCAGTGGAATTCAGACGAGCTGGCTGGAAATTTCAAAGTCATCAAGGGGTTTTAAACAGCCAGTTTCTCTCATTTTAAAGGGAATGAATTGCTCAAATCTCAGGTAATCGTTAAAACCCACAGAGTTCAGAATAACTAACTAGGTCTAGTTTTATTGTTGCTTCCATAAAGCAAAGCTACTGCCTGTAATCACCCTGCACAAGAGAAGAAACATGAGGGCAGGAGTTAGCCTTTCACTTACAGAGATTCTATTTGAAAGGAATGGCAAAACTTTCATAGGTTCAGTTACAGCAAGTGTGAATTACTTCTACAAACATTTTGACAGACCTGCAGAGGACTGGAAATACCTTTTCCTGCCACCAAATATGATTTATGGGTGCTGCTGATAACTACAATTCTAGATTAAAACTGAACTACTTCAGATTAAAAGTATAGGACAGCACTAAAGCATTCAGGAAACCTGTAAATGGAAATATTAGGTATATGTATGGCATTCTGTGTTGGATTTCCTTTATCTACTTGAGGAATAATCAGCAGTTATTAAATCAGGAAAACTTTAGCAAGTTATTTAAATACATAGTGGAATTGTTAAAGGAATCAGTTAGATCTTAATTTCCCACAATTTTCAGAGAATATATGTGCCAAAAATGCATGCAAGGAGTAATTTAGACCCTAACTCATTTTAGAAAGAAGAAATCACTTACATGTTCTTTTAAAGTCCATTTTTCAAGGATACCACTTGGTATCTTTGGTGCCTCAATTCTAGTATAGTCATCCCTCTAGAATAGCATGTTGCTTCTGGGGGAGCTAATATACACAGGCAGTGCAAAAGACCATGATTAACTGTTTGGTTTTTAAATATTAACCAAGTCTTCACTTTTCCAATTAAAACCTATCAAATTAAGTAAATTGCATCTAGGATTGGAAAGAAAAAAAAGACCCTTCACTTAATTGTTTAGCCAATATTTACTGGGTTGGAGTGTATTATTAACACAGCAAAGGAGCCTATTAATTACTATTCACAGCATTTCTAATAGTAAAAAAATAAAGGCATCTACTAATAATCCATCCTAAATTGTAAATGCGGCATAATAAACTGGATGTGTCATTTCTCTGTTCTGTACTGACACATGCTACATGAGGGAGCTGAACTTTTTTCAGGCCTCTGTCAAAAGCCTGTTTGTTGGTGACCTTTAATCAACTACTATCCAATTATGCAGAAGTCTAATGGTGCATTTCTAGATTTGTAATGCATTTTCCACCAGAAAACTCTGCTTCTGCATTACCACCTTTTCACCTGCATAGTGATAACAGAGACAGCAAAAACAGAAATGAAAACAATCACTTTCCTTTATTATATAAAAAAGTTTTAATGTGCTGTTTGTTGCATAGACTGTACATGTGTAATCTATTTATTGAGAGAGAGGAAGTGAAAGGAAAGATATCCTGAGGTAAAGACACTTGAACTTCTGTTGCTAAGGTCAGGCATCAATTTTCTGCTTGATTTTAGATGCCCCGTATGAACTTTGGTTAATCATCCATGACCTATGTCCCTGAAATCCACAGCATGTCATTGGAAAGAAAGGATGAAAGGAACAGTTTGAAAACTTTTAGGCTATCCCTCTATTTGGTGTTAGGATCACAGCTAATTAAGCTATTTCTGACAGCTGTTTATCAATTTAATTTTTAAATGTTGAATTTTTTACTACAGTTAAATCCATGTATGTATCCTTGCCTTGGCATATAGGGAGAGCTTATTCCTTTTGTCTCCCAAGCACTTCAAGACTGTTTTCATGTCTCCACTCAAACTTCTCCTAGTCCAAAACAATCCCAGTTCTTTCCTTCCTGAGGCTGGAAGCAGTACTGCAGGGCTGAGCAGAGCAGAATGGCCATTCCACATGTCTTACAGGTGACTTTTCGGCTTGTAAGCACTACTGTCCTATTTGTCTTTTTAAAAACAATGGAACACTGTTGACTCATGTTCAGTTTGTGATTCATCATGATTTCCAAATCACTTTCTTCCTCTCTCCAGAAGTTCTTTGTCGTGTATTTGAACAAATTGTTATTCTGATCTATGTGAATGTATTTACATGTTCTTATTGAATTGGGCCTCATTTTTCCAGGTCACCTCCCTAATTTGTCACAATTTTTCTGATTCCTGTTAAATCTGTTTGCAGACTGCGTGAGCTTGATTTTATCTGTAAATGCAACAAACACACTTTTATCCCTTCTTCCACATCATTCATGAAAATATTGAACTTACCAAACCTACGACAGAATTCTGTGATTCCCACCTGATACAATCCTACCATTTTGACACCAAGTCATTGATAAATTACTGTTAAAATGCAGATTTCTGACCAGATTTGCATTGCTTTTCTCTGTAGTTTAATCTTGACGATGTTTTCTTAGGCTGCTTATGAGAATGTTATGTGAGATGGTGTCAAAAGCCAAGATGTATGATATTTTTTTTCGTCCTCTACTCACAAGTTGTTACCCTGTTGTAGAGTGGAACTGACATGATTGGTTTGACATGATTTGTTCTTGACAAATTTGTGTTAACTACTGCTTCTCTCCCTGTTGTTACCTAGGTGCTTACAAGTAGTTAGACTATGTGTTCCAGGTTTTAGGGGATTTTTCAGGAATCAAGCTAGATTGTCAGACTGATAATTCCCTGGCTTCCTTACTCCTTCATACAGTAGGTGGTCTGCTGGCCCTTCTTCAGTCTTCTCTCCCTACTCATTTTGCACAAGAGATTTACTAATGCCTATGAGATTATTTCTGCCTGTTGTTTAAGTATCTTGGGATAAATGCCCTAATGCCCCACTGAACTGGAAACATCCACCTTATCTAAGTAGTCTCTAATCTGACCTTCCCCTGTTGTAACCTGAGTTATTGCCCCTTGGTTGTATCAATCGTCTAGTCATAGTTGACCTTTCCAGTGAAGTCTGAAACAGAAAAGGCACTAAACATTTCACTTTTCATCTGGCAGGAACTTGTTCCCTCCGTTTAGCAGTAAACCACTGTTTTTCCTCAGAGTTCTTTTTACTGCAAATGTGCTTACAGAAAGCTTTTTGCTTCCTTTGCTGATTTCCTCTCTTTTTGTACCTTTGCTTTTGTGATTTTTTCCCCACATATTTATGCTATTCATTAGTACTTTTCTTTAGTACTTCAATGTAGTTTTCACTTCCTGTACATTTTATTTAGCTCCAGATCATTGAAGAGCTCATGGTTTAGCCAAATTTTTTTCTGATTGCACTTCCTATCCTTCCTTCATGTTGGCATGGCTTCTGATTGTGCCCTTACTGTCATTTCTTTAAAGAATTGCCAACTCTTTTGGACTCCTTTGTCACTTCAACTTGTTTCCGAGGAGATCTCACCCACCAATTTACACTGTTTACTGAAGTCTGTCCTCTTGAAATACATTGCTTTTAGTTTTCTGTTTTCCCTCCTTCCTTTGCTAAATTTACTGAATTACTCATTTCATAGTAATTATAACTCAATTTCCTCATCTATAAACAGGGACAACATCCGTTTGTCTCTGTAGACTATAAACCCTTCTAGGGAAGAAAAAAATATTTTTCTTTTTTTCTCTGTTTTTTCTTTTCTCTTTTCCTTTTTTTTTTTTTTCTTATTTTTTTTTT
>NDXB01011708.1:167774-181831 GCA_002631895.1 Agapornis roseicollis | reverse complement strand
CTAGGGAAGAAAAAAAGATTTTTTTTTTTTTCTCTTTTTTTTCTTTTTTCTTTTCCTTTTTTTTTTTTTCTTATTTTTTTTTTAATTTATATTTTAAATGCAGCAAAATGTAAGGGCATTCCAGTATTAGCTGATTCCTCTAAAGACATCCTTTCTCCTCTGCCCTGTAGTCCATGCTTCCACAGGGGCCAGGAGTACCTTTCCTTTCCTACAGTGCCATTTATCTGTCTTTGTCAGATAGCATCAATAGCTCTCTGCTCTGCCATTCTGCTGTAATATCTCAGCATCTCCTTTGCTGTCAGCTTCCTAATTGGCTGCTGTAAAACAGGTTGAAGAGCACAGGTGGCTGTACTGCCAAATGCATCCAAATGGCAATATAAGTACTGGCAGTGACAGGAGAACCAGCAATATTTTAATATGTTATATGTATTGCGGGGCCTGACGCCAAATTAGAACAAGACCCAAGTGCACAGCAATGTACATGTGGATTTCCCCTAATTTTGTGCTCTAATTTACCAGGTGAAGGAATGCGGATTTTCAGGTCAGGAAGCAGCTGTGGTACAGCCCAACCAGCACCTCAGCATGCTGTGGGAATTGTGTGGAGCCTACACATGCTCCAGAGACGAGACACAGCGTCGTATTCTCTCTGCTGTTCAAGGAGGAGCTAGTGCTGGCACACTGCTTACAGGAATGCAAAGAATTTCCAGATACAGATATGTGATTGTAAGCGTTCAACTAACTCCAACTGTAAAAAGCAATAGATGCAGGTCATTTGGCCATCTACCGCATTCATCCAGCATTGTCTGGTAGTGGACAAGAGTTAGGAATTATCTTCAGTGTTATACTTTTGAAGTCTTCCTGAATGAGGAACTTCCCTTGCATTAAAATATGCACAATTGCACACTGACATAAAAAGTAGCAGGAGTGGTTAGCGGCCAACTCTGACCACATGGATCATGTTTGAGTAACTATGCAGTGAGAAAGTGGGCTTATGATGTTGGCCAGTGAAAACAGTCAGTCAGACTTGCAACCTTGTACTCATTTACTTGTTCGGGTGAGTGCTGTTGGCATTGTATCATGAATGGCAGCTGCTGAATCCATCTAGATGTGATGCATTTGGAGCTAACTAGAGTTTGCTGGAAATTATCTGGCAAATTAGGTTTTCACTGGGAAATGTCAAGTTCTTAACAGCCACTTATTAAGGTAAACAGTAGGGAAAAAAGCCTTTATCAGAGAAAGTGTCTCAGGTTCAGGATAATACTCAGGAGCTGAAGAAAAGCAATTGAGAGATACAGGCTGGAGGGTGATCTTTCCCAGAAAATCATTAGCTCTGTAAATATTCTTCAGGGGTATAGGTGATTGGGACTGAGATTTCAAATCCTAACTATTCTGAACTAGGTATTTCTGCCTTTCTACTTACAATTGTTTCCCTTTGTGTAAAGAAACAATATATTAGATCGAGTATTTGCACCTGGCTTTCCCTTGTTCATGGTTGTACAGAGGCCCCGGATTATGAAGGCAATTCACTACTGAAACATGTTATTTCCTTTTCTTCTCTGAGCCAACTGTTTGCTATCATCCCTGTGCTGAAGGATCCTGCCTCTGCTGATCTGTGAGAGGAATGAGATGAGTCATTGTGAAGTCAGAAAACTGACTTAATTATTGCCATTGCATTATCACAATTATTAATTGAATGGATTCTTACACCTTCAACAGAGAAGATTGAATAAATCTCATCTAGAAGTGTCTTATAATGAGAAAAATGACGTTAAAATTCTTGTTTCTGCTCATAATGTTGTGTGGGGATGGTTCCTCTGGGATTTTGAATAGTTCTTTTGAAAGGTCTTCAGTTCATTTGAAGTAAAAGTATGGAGGGATAAAAAGAGAAGGAATTGAAATCACTAACATTTCTGCAGGAGAGGAAACTAATTCCTGCCATGCTCTACAGTCAACCTCTTGAGAAATGCACAAAGGAATTGACACTTGTAAACAGCGACAAATGAAAATGAGCTCAGGTTTTATCGTCTGAATGCAGTACTGTCTCAGATGCCAGGATTAGGAGATTCCTATTTCAGAACATTAGCCTGTGGATTAGAGCTAAAATGCTTTGCGGAACAGTGAGCCAGACACAACGTGTATGAGTAGCTTTTCATTGCCTTGCTCCAGCAATGTCTTGAGTATTACAAAAAACACAATGTGATTCCAATACAAATGTTTTCTGTTTAGAAGATGCGACTGAGGGATCATAAAAAAACTCTGTGGTGCTCCTGGCAGTGTCTGATTCAAGTTTATGATGTCATTCATTCACTAAATGCAATTTGAGGTATTTTGTGCAGCCATTGTGTGTCAGAAAATGAAATGATCACTTGCCTTGACAGCATGTACTATCAAGAATGGATTTCCACCCACAATTTCTATAAGAAATGGAGCAGCAACAAAAAGAGTGTAAATTGGCAATGATGATTCTCAGAATAAATCTTAAACATAAATTTTGCTCTTTTGATGTACCTATTCTTATTCTGCCATCTGGCTAGACTAAATCATGTACATACCAAAACCATTCAGTGCTGGTTTCCTTTGCCGTATAGATGTGTCAGTGATGAGTTGGGTGATATACACCTTGTAGAGTATTTTGAAAGTTTAACAATGAGAAGGTAGTGGCAGTTGTCTTTCACCCTCTTGAGATGAAAGTGTCTGCATGTTTTTTCCTGCTGCAAAGTGGAACACATTCTGATATTCTAGTAATGGGAACTGAGATGAGAAAACAGCAAACATATCTTTGAGATGACTCCCAGGTTATGACCTTTGGTTACCTTCTGATTTGGAAAACAAAATGAAATCAACACTGTCTTTATAGGTAACTCCTAAAAAAATCCAAATGGATTGAAATAGGTTGAAAAATATATTTCTTTAGGTTTTGACTTACTAACCATGCATGTTATCAATTGTGACATTAAAAAACCCAGAAACATTGTTTTTAAGTATTATGAAGTTTGTTTATATTAAAAAGTTTTTCCACTTCTGAAAACTAAATGTCAAAATTTGATGTCATTTCCCACAGTATTTCAGTTATTCTGGAATCAATTTTTTTTGCAAAGATGAAGTCTAAAATTGTANAAAACCCAGAAACATTGTTTTTAAGTATTATGAAGTTTGTTTATATTAAAAAGTTTTTCCACTTCTGAAAACTAAATGTCAAAATTTGATGTCATTTCCCACAGTATTTCAGTTATTCTGGAATCAATTTTTTTTTGCAAAGATGAAGTCTAAAATTGTAGGAATGCCCTGGGTATACATTCCTCTATGGTCATTACTTATGTACAATCTGATCCTTGAAGTTGCTACCCAACTTTTTTATATATATTTTTAAATATTCTTAGAATATGTAAGTTCTAAGAATGTGTATCCTAATATTTTGCATTTGAAATAAGCAGCTTTAAGTGCATCAGTAAAAGGACAGAATCATCTTTGCTACATGGTATTACCTTGGCAGCTATATTCTTTCTTTATGCAACCGTCTTTGGTAGCTGGCTATTTTATGTCACTAGCAAGCATCTAGATAGAAACAAGCAGATACGCAGTAAAATACATTTGTGAGGATGATTTAAAACATTTTTGAAATGTGTGGTTGCTGCTCCATATCATTTTATACCCTGTAATAATAATAAAGAAATGCTGAGGGGACTTTCAAGCTTCTTTCAACTCCTTTCAAAGCTTCATGTTGTGTGTTTGACCAAGTCCCCTCTACTGACTTGACATCTTAGTATTGTATGGCTGGTTATTGATTTTTTTGGTCTTAGCAGGTGTTATAAGACACTTTTTTTCTCTCTTTTTCTAATGTGTAATCACTTTCTGAGTTGAATTTGAAAAGAAATATCACACTCAATCCTTTTTAGTCTGAATGATGAGATTGAGGATTAAATTTGAATCAAAAGTCGCAATATGGAGTCACTTCTCAGCTGGAATTGCAGTCAAGTGTCACAGGAACGATTTTATACATCAGGATAGAGTTGAAAAAAGGGTATTTCCTAAAAAGCAGAGCTAATGAATTCTCCATGAACAAAAGAGTTTCAAATGTCCTATGACTTGTTAAGGTCATCTCTGGAAACTTAGTTAGTCTCTTACTGCTTTTTTACTCTACCATTTTTTACCACTGATGACTCCAAATGATACACAGATGTCACATATTCTAGTGATAGCCACACATACATAATATTCCCTCTTTCCCCTCTTAAGAAGCTGACATTGCTTTACTCTGAGGGGGTGAGGAAAACCTCTGCCTCAGCCCACAGCTATCCTAACACTGCAGGTAGATTATATCATTATCTTATTAGCTCCACATAAACCACCGAGAGGGCATAAATCTGCTATATGAATATCAGATGGTTTTCAAGTGAAGCATATGTTTATGCAGTGTAAATGACTTGTATTTACAGATGCGTCTCATGCAATCACATATGTCAGACTGGTGAAATATAGCTGACATTGGAAGTCTTGATGACGTAACCAAGATGAGGCCAGTACAAATGCATGCAGTTTATGTGCCACTGGAGGCCTCCTACACAAGTGCAAACAGGTGGAAGTTATTTTTATTGCAGTTTTGATCAGCTCTGGATGGAGCAAACATGCTAGATTTTAAATAACTAACTCGGTGATCTTTGTGCTCTGAGCTTGACTGTGGTTACTCATAGCCATTTCAGTGGAACGGCTAAGTAAATTAATGGATACTCTGGGGTGGGATCCATCTAAGTGAGTGTATGTTTGGAGAATACAGGCATCTACAGCAAAGCTGCTCACCTCAGTCTGCCTTCAGAGTGAGCCAGTGTAGTGCTGCATTCATTGTAGCTAAAAGTGGACGTTTCTGTTCAGCATGTAGTATTTCTCCCAAATACTTTTGACTCTATTGGTTAAGTCTCCACTGGCTATAACAGGCCACCTGGGCACCTGTCTCAGGTATAGATGTTTACGCTGAGATATCTCAGGCCTTGTGTAAGCATGGCTGAATCTAATTTCAGGTTATTTTGTTGTTGTTGGGTAAGACTTAATCTGGCCCATGGTGAATTCTGTTTTAAGTGACCACTCATTTAGACTTCATTAAGATACTTAAGTTTTGGAAAGAAAAATGTTTCAGGAGAGCAAGGGAAACCAGAGCTAAGAAAATGAACTGTATTCAGATGAAGATTGGTCATAGGGTTCATTTCATGGGTGTCTGGTTTTGGCGCTGATATTAAACTGGTATATCATCTGACTGTGTGTGTGAATGACTGACCCTCATTTTGCTCTTTTGAAAGAAATGACCTTCACTTTGATGGCTAGAGCAAAACAGGAATGACCAGTGAGACTACCTGACTTCTCGCTGCAGGCTGCTACAGGAGCTACTGATGGCAGTTGTATATTAATTACAGTTTTATTGTCAAAAATTACAATGGTGATGGAAACTGCTTTTGTGGGCTTGGGTTCTGGGATTTTCAGTAAGCTACTTGACTGACTGTTTCTATGCTCAACTGATACCATGGCAGAGGGAAAGAATCCCATTTAAAGAGCAGAGTCAGCTCCAGATTCCCTTTTTTTTGTTGATTAATAAGTGCCAGACCACAGAGTACTGCATGAGATTGAGACTGCTCCTTGCCTAACTCACAGCCTAAGCGTGGCTGCAGGGAAAAGATTGAATATAGCTTCCGTGAGAAAGCATCAGAGGATTTTGGTGATTTTCCTGTGGATCTGTAACACAGGTGCACTTTCATGGTGTATAATAGTAGATTAAGAAACTCTTGTGACAAGCCTTGTTTAAAGAAGCAGTGAGGAGCCTAATTAGTAACAAATGCTCATAGTGACACAAATGGGGGAAAGATAAAGTATGCATAAATAAATATCATTTCAGTACTGGGTTCATAGTGCTAAGCATCTGGGTTATGGAGCTAGATTCATATCAGATTGCACAGGGAGGATATACTTGAAGGCAACAGAAACAAGGCCTGGCTGCTTGTCTGGAAGCTGGCGAGTTGCAAGAATTGCTACTCATTATGTCTGACAAACTGTCAACCTTTTAGTGGTATAGCACCAATCAGATATACCAAACTTTAGTTCAGCACCAAGTTGTACTTCCATTCAGAGCATGAGTGTATTTTTTCATCTGGCTTAACAGAGCTGCTTCTCTCTTTACTGGAATGCATGGAAAAGTCTAGACAGGAGACATAAGCCTGGTTCTGCCACCTCTGCCTGCCCTGCAGGGTGATTGGGTCAGCATGCCTGAGAGTTACATTACACTGGGCTTATCACATCACCGAGTGTCAGAGGGATTGTTAAGAGTTACCTTTCTTCTCTCTGATCTGCTCTGGATTAGATCTCGTTGCCTTATTATGGACCAACCCAAGATGAGCCGTCAGTGCTGCAGTATTTATTACCAGAAGGCATTATGCAGTATTAGTACCATTTCACTACTACCTCTGTGTAGGGAAACATCTGTGCACCACTTTGCCTGTCAAACTAAGCTGACATCAGTGCAGTTACCTGTTCTGAGCTCCTTTCACTGAGAGATTTTCCCTAAGCACAGATGAAGCTGTAATTGAGTCCTCATGCTCCTGTCTACGGAAGCTGCCCTAGTTTTGGATATGAGCATCGGGCTGTCTCAAACCTCTACTGAGAGTGCTTAACCCAGAGCCCCAAACAAAGCCATAGGATGGGAAGTGTGCTCAGTAACCTGGTTTGTATTAGAAACTGAAATATAGGAATGAAAGGCTTCATCCCAGCAACATTCAGTCCTTCACTGTTTTTCACACTTGCTTGCACCAACAAGGAGATGGATGTTTATCCACTGGAGAAACAATCTCTGTGCTTCTCTTCACTCTTCCAGATTTTTTCCCTGTTTGCATAGCTTCCTTGCTAAAAATAATGAACATGTCTGAAACAGATTCATCAGTGTATGGTTTATCTGGTTCTTAAAGATGTGGAGCACTTCAGGACCCTTAGGACCTCTGCATTGTTTCTTTAATAAATGTCTTTCAAAATGATAGGGCCATTGGCACCCTTTCTGTGCTTTTATGGTACAATGATCTTAAAGTAGCATGGTGCGTTTTATTTATTAGCCAGCCCATTAATCACACAGGTATCAGTTGGCTTCAGGGAAATTTTTAATTAGCAATATTTAAGGTTGAGAGGAAGTGCTTCTGTGACAGACAATGAAAGCAAGCAGAAGCAGGAGGCAGGCTACCTTTGTGACTCTGTGATTAATACAGGATTTAAATAAAATATTCATGAAAGGAAATTGAAGCTATAGCCAAATCCAAACGTTAAACCTGCTCTAAAACTCAAATCTAAATTCTTTGGAGATTCATTCTTCTTTGTATTCACTAGTGGGGAGTGAATCTGATGAACATGAGAAAAGAGGGAATTTTTTCCTTAACGTAATAATTTAGCAACATTTTAAAATGCTTCTACTAAGTCTTCTTGAACCACAATTTAATACCATTGATAAAATCCATATCCCTGTTTGAAATGGCTCACAAGTAACTAGAACAGGTACAAAGGAAAGATTAGGGGTGGAACTTGGGACATCCCTGACAGCGCACTGACATGTGTATGAAATAGAAAGGAAAGATCGTGTGGAGGGCAACTGCATCCTTCTGGCAGTGTTGAATTGGTAGCTGCTAATTCTTAAAGCCTGCATTGTTACATGAAAAATGAATGGTACTGGCTGTGCAAACATCTCCCTTGTTAGATAATTAATCAGGTGTACTTTGTTTTGATATAGAACCTCTCTGGCATGCTTAAAGGCATCTTCTGAAATAGCCCTGTAAAATGGATCGTTAAAAAATGGGGAAAAAATAAAAAGCCACACAAAGCCTGTAGCAAATATTCCATGTGACTCAGTCTGTCTGCACGAATGACAAAATGGAACATTAAATTCTCCTGCTTGCACAGAGCAGAATTTTCAGTCTTGGATGCCCACAATTAACAATTTAAATGTGTAGGGAAATTAATTTTTCCAAGTTGTTGAGCTCCTTCAGCTTCATTTCTTGCTTACCCATACCCTTCTTGCATGTTGCAGCTGTTCTCCCTAAATACAGGGCATCCAAAATCCTTTTGGCCTTTTGATGTGAGGTTTGGATTTGTAGCATGGAGAGGAAAGCTGTAAATCGATCTCTCCCTATGTGATGACCTGAGCTTATTGGTGAGGAAGGAACATAGGTGATGCTGCCTCTAACATGAGTCAAGCTACTCCTGACTAGAGACAGAAATAGATCAAGGGTCTCCAAAGCAGGTATACGACATGGTGAAGAACAGCTAAAGAAAGCACCAGCTACAATGACAATAGGATAAAGAAAAAGATTGAGGCTCATATCCCCTTCCTGATGGCTTTTAGGGAAATCTACTACTGTCTGTCCTCACTCATGCTGCACAGTGGTGGTTTTGTTGTGAAGCATGTCCATACACTTGCCAATTCTCTCCACTTTGAGAGAACCTGCATTAGATTTTTGACTTAGGTGTGTTCTCTGAAGGACACATCTAGGCACATGGAGGGAGCTCACAGAGACTTACAAATCACTTAAATCCCTTCAAGTACAGGCAAATAGTTTACATGTACAGAACCACAATAAGGCAACCCAGGGTCCCAGGCAAGTCCACAGCTGGATCCTTCTTGTTTAAGCCCAAGTATTTCTTGTGCACTCTACTTCATCCTGTGGGATTAGTCCTCTTCCCTTAACCATGGAGATTTTTCCTCCTTTTTCTTTGTCTGCGGACAGGTAAGGCCTTCTTTTGTGGTAAGAAATTTCAGCCTTTACCTTCCTCTTACTGTCTATGTGCACACACATAGAAGCACAAAGTGCTTTAGTATTATTTTTGTTCACAAGCTCAACAGGTTGCAGAATTAAAAGCAGATGTTCTTACCTTCCAGGAGTATCATTTTTGATGCCTCTTAATCTTGGCAGGCATCATTTTGTCAATTCCAGTTTTACTAATTTTCTTTGTGAGTAAAAGGGTTACAAATTATATGATTGAGAGGTTTTCTTTAGGGAAAAAAGAAGTCTAAGGTTCTGAATCCATTACTTAACACCAAGAGTCAGATTTGATGTGCTCTGGCTTTAGTCTAATTGCCTTGGAATAGGGTGAGCATGGGGCGTTCTGTCATCCAAGAGCATAGACTTAGAGTTCTATATGACCAAGAAAATACAGGTAATATGTCATTTTCCCAAAGCTTTGTGGATTATTTCTAATTCTCTTAGTTCTTTTAAAGAATCAAGACTAGCATGTGGATTTGCTATTTAAAATCTCTTCACTAATGCCATTTTTCATGAAATAAGCTGTTAAATTTGGTAACAAGCCCTTCTGAAATGTCATGTCTATCACTGTAGAGTTCTAATTAACACTAAGGCTTATTAGCCTAAGTTGTCTTAGAATTTGAATAAGGGCAAGCTATTCATAGGACTATATGTAACCTGTGCTGTGCCTCTAGGAGCTTTAAAAATGGATTTTCCAGCCTAACCAGAATTAAAAAATCCATCTTTCCTCCATATGCAACTTAAGCTTCACCTATTCTTGTTATTAAACTCTTGTTACCAATGATTTTAAGTTAGGAATTACTCAACATTCAGATGAACTCAGGAGTTAAGAAGAAGATACCATTGGAAGAGAATAGATTAAGACCCAAACCAGTATCACAGGGACAAACAAGTGTTATTAAATTGCTGATAGCTCATTTTTCCCTTGAAGAACAGCTCCCTCCCTGCCCCCTGCAATAAATGAATTTCAGAAGTCACTTTCTGCTCTATTGGAACGAATATGTCACATTGAAACATATTTCTCTCTGCTCTAATTTCTCACAGGCCATTTGGCAATTCATCTTTCAGGCCATGTTGTGCCGGTGTATAACTGTATTTGAAATTCTTGCACCCATTAATCACTGCTCCATACTTACGAAGCTCCTCTCCTTCAGTTCTGGCCTGCCAGTACTGTGTAAACTGTTTACTTTTCTCGTGCAGCATTTGCTGAGCATTTTGGCAAGCTCCAACAAAATGGTCCCAATTGACTTTTGGCCAACAAGTGCAATAGAATTTTCTTACATGGAATTTGATGCCTACATGTTTTTCTTGATCTCTGTTTCAGGCTGCTCTTCTAACTTGCTTTTCATTGAGTCTCTCCTTGCCTGTATTGTGACTGTTGAAACAGAAACAGTTATCACAGAGGCCTGAACACTACTTCCAGCTCCTACATTTTTTTGCTTTCTACCATGTAACTTTTGGCTCTCAGGAGGCTCATTTAACTCTTGTATTGCTTGCAGTCAGACAGAAGATGTTGCACTCATGAAAGAATGAGAAAAACCTGCAGACCAGAGATGGGAGAAACAGCAGAGGAATCAGAATTTCCAACACATTTTGTAGAACAATTAAATAGGCCTGATGCTTTAAATATGCCCATTCTAATAGATACCCAGCCTTGTGTGAGGTTATGCTGTATATACATCGAGCAGGAATCTCTTTGATGAAAACACTTACTTTCTGTGGGCAAAAGAAAGATGGAAAGCAGTGAGAAAGAACAGAAAATGAGTTTTCTTTCACTAAACTTACTCAGTAGCTATAATCGCTGGAGAGTAATAGAGCAGCAGCCAGTGAAGCCCATCTGTCTTACACACTTATCCTGTTCAGGGAAGACTGTAGAGTGTTTAGCACTTCAACTGACTACAGGTGAAGTCTATGTACTTAACTTTGACCAGACAATGAACTTTTAAATGGCTCCAGAAACACAAGGACTTTTTAAAATGGCCGAGTGAAGTGGGAGAAGTCCTGCCTGAAAGTGTCCAGTTCAGATTCACATGGTGAGTCTGCATCCCAGCTGAGAGTGAAGCTCATGCTTCCTGAGTTGTAATGTAATGCATGGCCCATTCTTCCCCAGCTGACCTGAACTGTCTGAGCCTACCCAGTTGGGATGGAGCTAGCCAAAGCCCACTGACACAACCACCTTCTGGCATTTCCATTTCTCGTCATTGCCAGAAATGCCTAAACAGCTCATTTGCCTATTTCATGTTCTGGTGTATCTTAGCCCACTGTTATCCTTTTGTATTTATGTGTTGCACATTTTTTGTCTCTTCTGCTTTGCATCTTAGCCAGAATAAGCCTAAAAATGGAGATTTTAAAAAACCCTTTGAAACCCAAACCCCATTGTGCAAATATTTTAGAATGCTAAACAAAACTTAATGCTGTTCAGGAGAAAAGGACTTTGGAGGTCTTATTATGGATAGTATGTTTATTATTGTTATTCTGTGCTGGTTGCTCATCTATCCCGCTGGAGCTTAAAACCCATTTTGCACTCTGTGTGCTGGTAGGTATCTCAATGCTTCATCTCCATGCAGCAGAATATAACTGGGTCACTTGAGGACAGAGTGTGGGTGGTGCTTGACATCTTTTATAAACAAATCAAAATACCTCTGCTATCCCCAGTGACTAGTTAGCTGTATGCTTTCTGAGTTCTAAGTGCTGAAAGCATTTAAAGTTAGCTCCTCTCTCGATGAAGAAAGGTGCGAGTGTCCTGGGTTCAGCAAGTTTGATGCATTTCATCTGACTTCCTAATGGTGTAACTCTTAAAACTCCCTCACCCCTACTCTATCACTACCAAGGAAGTGCAAGATAAATACAAGTTCTATCTTGAGAAGACATAAGATAATCCATGAGACCACAAATGACAGAGATGTTTCCAGCCTGCTTCTGCCTACACCCCTTTTTGAAGCTTTGATATTTAAATTACATCCATTTAGGCTCCCTTAGGCATTGATGGAGTGGGTGTTTGCAGGCCTACTGGAGATTGACTGGTGATATAAAGGTTCAGGTCACAAGAAGGGAATGTAATTTTTCCGACTTTCACACCAGTTTTGAACTTGGCACCTGGTGAGTTTGTCAGATGTTCTTTCTAGTTTATTTCATTGAAAGCCACACAAAGCATTGTTCTCTGAGAGAAGAACTTTTGTCCAGCTGTGTCTTAGTAGGAGTATTCATGTCAATCACAGTGTCATGTGTACTTTCTATATCTCATAGACCTACCTGAATAGCACATGCTGGTATAATGAGTATTTACTTCTTTACTTCCTTATCTTTCTACTGTTATGCAGGCTTCTTTATACAGTCTAGTGATAGGCACATTTCACTGCTGTGATTTTTTTCACTGATTGGAGCTTCTTAATTCACTTAACCCCTTCATTAGTAGTTTTGTCGGATGTGTTTGTTGCACATTTAACAAAGGAATATCAGAAACTGCACATATATAGTAAACATAAAATTGCAGTCAGTGCTACTAATGAAGTGCCTATTTCATTGAATAGTATCTTGTTGCCTATAATATTGGATGTAGTGATAGAAAATCAAGGCCAGAAGTATTTTGGGAAAAATTTTTGTGATCAATTTTTTTGTTCATTCGCAAAGGATGTTTTTAAAGGACATGAAGACAAAACGAGTAGCACTTAAATCCATTTTCTATATGAAAGGACCATCACCATTTTGAAAATTTGTTAGAGATGGCCTAATGGCTAGTAGCAGGAGTTCCTGTGATACTTCTCTTCCCAGAGGCATCATGAGCTTTAGAGCTCAATTTATTCACTGGTGTAAGAAATGACCCATGCTCATGAGTTAGTCAAGTGAGAGAGCTGTTAAAGCACCACTAGCAATTCCTCCCCTTTATAAACAGCACATCTGCTCTCAAGCTTCCATTTTTCCCCACAAAAGTTCTACTTTTTAAGCCAAACAGGAATGTATTCATAGTATCAGTTACATTATTTTTTACTTTACTACCCCATCCCCACATCAGGTCTGAAACCATTTGTCCCACCAGTACAAGCTATTCTACCTTAGCAAGCCCACTAACCATCCATGGGCTCCTGCAGCATCAACTTAATGAATGAGACGAAAACAACTAACCCAGGTGTTTTTTTAATTACTCTGAAGACAAAGAGGGAAATTTTCATTTCTATTCACTGCTGAAATAGTAAGTGGGAGGAAAGAAAAGTAGAAAATGTCTGATTTTACACCTCCCTATTTTGGTTCTCATTGGGACTATATAGTTAGAGTAATTTAAGACAACTCCTCTAAGCTTTCATTCATGTCAGAGAGAACTGTAGCTCCAGACTGCATTTGAGAAGCAGAGAAGCCCTATGATCTCCCAGTGTCTTTCCAGTTCTCATGCCATGAGAAGTTACTAAGAGAAAATTGACCTTCAGAGCTTTTCCCTCTCAGGAAGCTGACTGTAAAGCTGGGAAGGAGAGTAATACTATAAAAAGCATTGAAAGCAGGGAACAAAAAATGTCACTGAGCCAAGTGTTATTTGGAGCCACTGGAGTAGGTTCAGCTTCTTTATGTGTGCACAGAGAATTTAGAGACACAAAGAACCATCCCTCCCAGCATCTTTTCACACTGGCTTCAGTGGCAATATTTTTCTTCAAAGCCTTCAGGGTTTGAACCTTGTTTAACACCTCTCTGTTGAGCAATTATGCTGCTCAACAGTTGATGCCTAGTCAACAAATTGTGCCTGTGATTTTGCAGTAGGATAACATTGCAGATAAGACACACCTACTGGGCACTTTCAAGTTATAATATTGTGTTAGTCATTGCTTTTATGTATGTTTATACACAATATCTGCCTGAAGGTATACATTGATTTCCAGCCATCAAGAACACATTTAAAATCGGATGAGTGCTTAACCTTTGTCCACAGAAAGTATATTGTAAGTTTTAATTCTTTTTTGTCATTAAGAATTATTAGCTCAGAAGAGTTTGATGTGACTATCGCCATCATCATCATTATTGACTTAAACTAAAGTTCTTGTAGCAATTTTAGTCATCTTATAAGCTTGAGTTATACTTGTAATTTACCTTTTGTCTTTTAATAGGTGAATTCCCTTAACATGTATTGATTTAAGTGGATTCAACTGTATTTCAGGTAATGATTTTCTGACAACTAAAAATACAAATCGAATGCAGTGTTACTTTACTTGTATCTAGTAATTCTGTGTGTTTCTATAGTGAAAATGAAATGAAAAATAAAACAAAAAAAAAAGGATCAGACTGAAATTCACA